>QFDD01000758.1:0-19632 GCA_006871305.1 Vachellia collinsii
TATCTATCTATCTATCTATGAGTGAGCAAGTGTCAGGGGACACGTCTTACATCTCATTCAAAATGAAAGAGTCTAGAAAACTAGAAATAGAGCCGACAATGTTGACCCAAAAAAAACGAAGAAGAAGCCGACCATGGAAGATGCATTAGAAAAGTCCAACGATGCAAAGAAAAATGCATTAAGTCGAGTACAATTTTCAAGTTAAGGGGGGAAATAGAGATAGAAAAGAGGAAATTCTTATATTATATCATTCTAAAATTCTTTTCTCATAAAATTTGTCAGACCCCATCGACAGTTTGGCGAATCTCATAAATAAAATCACATAAAAGAAGTTAGTTCATTGCATTGAAAAAGTCAAAACGTAACATTGTTTGACAAAAAAGAAGTCATGACATAGAGTGCCCCAAGAATCAATGATGGAACCAATGTTGTTGCGAGTTGGATCGGTAATTGGAACACTAGTAAAAGGAGTCGGCGGCCAAGAATTTTCAATATCATGCCAACTAAAATGTGAAGTGTCTATCACACAACAATCAAGTAAAAAGAATATAAGAGATAACTTAAAACTGTAGAGTTTTTTTTTTCTTTTTTTTTTGGGCTAAAATGCAATTTCAACAAAGAAGTTTTTTATCAAGAGTGTCTAATATAATTAAATTTTGAAGAATGTAAAATTTACATAGTTGCTAAAATTGCATATTTTTTAAATTAAATGCCCAAGTGTCCGATGTAAAGTTAATCACGTGAATGTACTTTATAATGACTAGTATAAAGTTTTATCTCAAAGTTGTTAATTTTCATAAAAGAATATAATATACAGTTTTATCTCGATTTATGTAAACATATTAAATTAGAAGCATCTAGTATAATTAAGGGCCCAAATGTCCGTTATAAGTTAATGGGAGAACAAATTAATCTCACATCAAGAAAGAGATGAACATTTGGATCAATTTTACAAATTTGCTAAAATTTCACATTTTATCGTAACATTTAAAACTGCACTGTGTTGAAAAACTTAACTATTGGTTTTGCCTTTTACCTTGCGGTTAGCTAATCAACCATTGTGCTTGATGAGTTAAGTAGTTTTTGAGGAAAAAAAGTCAAAAATTGTTTTGTCTCAGTCTCTTCATTAATGCATTATTTCCCAAAGTGATCATATTTATTCCGCGTTGCGTGTATGATACTCATCCTTTCATAATTCGTTTAAAATTAATTTTATATAGAAATTCAATTTCTTTTTTTTGGGAAAGAAGGGCAAGACTAGGTGATGCAAAAGAACAAAGAAAATAGAGTCATATAAATATAATAATCAGCAGGACTAACATATTTGGGAGGTCAGGGGTGTGGATCGAGAGCATCCCATTGCTAACATAAATCGTAAGTGCAGGCAGCAAGTGAGAGCGATGGGAAGAGAGAAGGGAATTTTAGTAGTGTTGTGGCTGTCTCTGTTTCTTGTAATGGAGGGAGCTGTGACGAGGAGTTCTCAAGGAGACAACAAATCTTGTCATCCTTCTCGTTGTGGCATTATCACAAACATCTCATACCCATTCCGACTACGAGATGACCCATCCCACTGCGGCAACCGCAGCTACGAGCTACACTGTGAAAACAACGTTACCCTCCTTCCTTTACCTGATTACAATGATATTGATTATTATGAATTGCATAATAGGACATACCGGGTGGGAGGAAGATACAGGGTTCTGGGAATAAACTACAACAACTTCACAATCAGACTCGTAGATGAAGGCATTCACAAGGGCAATTGCTCCTCCCTCCCTCTCTCTTCGGTATCCCTATACGACTCCAGATCTCCTTATAGCACCTACTATCAAAGTAGCCAAAACAGCGGCAGAGCAGTTGAATTATGCAAGCAGGTGGGGTACCTGAAGTGCAGCGATCCAGTGAGGGAGGAGGCAGCGTATGTGGATACGTCTCCCTGTGTGAATCGGGAATCCGAAGGAGGAGGAGGCCATCTTTATGCGGTGGCCGGAGAATTGTCGGCTGACCGGTTTCAACCTCAGTGCCGTCTGATATTGGTGACGGCAATTGCCTCAGATTGGGAAGCATTGGTGCCTGGTGGAAGAAACAAGTCCTATGCTAATATTCACACACTGCTTTCATCTGGATTTGAGCTTTCATGGTTGAAGCGTCCTTGTGCTGATCTTAATTGTTCAGGTCTCAGTTACTGCGCTTTCAGCACTGAAACTCAAAGTCCACAGTGCGTGCCTTTTCGGATATGTGACACCCCCGAGGGAAAAGAGATCCAATGCCGTAAGTATCTTATTCTATGATAACCTGTTCTTCGCCTTTTTTATTTTGTTAGCAAAGGTGTGTAAAGGGATTTTGCATTCAACACTAATCACTTTTAAAAGTTCAGTTTAGAGTATAAATTTTATTTTTTATACACAGTTACGTGATAAATGGAAAATCTCAAAATAGACATCGTGTTCATATATTATTAGTAAAACTCATTTTTAATTTTTTTTTAAGCGTACAAGATAGAATCATGCCTAGCTAATTATATTTCTGTTGATATTAGTTTAAACTTGAAATTCTCTCATAGAAAAACTGTGTTTGGAGGGGGTATTATGATTAGCAGCAGCATTATATACAATATCAACAAAAAAATTATATAGATTTTTTAGATAAAATAATCAAAATTACTCTCTCATGTATTTTTATAAACAATAACTGCTCAAATCATCTAAAACGAACTAAGAGTTAAAATTAGTTAAAAGTAATGAATATGTAATATACATAACCTTTTTTTCTAAGCATCTCCTTATTGATGAAGATGATAAGTGAGAAAAATGATGGCAGTGAGTGAATGAAGGAAAAAAAAAGAGAGAGGGCATGCAATTAATTGTAATAAAAATGGAAAAAGTGTATTAAATTTTTAGACAAAGTAAAATTATTGCTATTATGTAGTATCATAAAGAAAAATTTGTTTATAATAGGGCCGTTAATTTAATTATAACTGATTTGATGAAATTTTGTTTATAAATACGACTGTTAATTTAATTATAACTGATTTGATGAGTCTTCGACTAGTGATGACCTCAGTTTGATAGGAGACTGAGACAAAGAAATGCATAATTTAACAAGCCCATCGCATCCTAAGTCTCATTGAATTATTGAGTTAAACAATAATAATTAAAATCAACTCAAGGTTCCATCCACTCGAATCAGATTAAATATTTTTTTTTTGCCAGAATCAAGAATAAAAATGTAAATATATATATAGTTTAGTTAAAAATGATAGATGAATTTGTATTTACCTGCTGGTTTTTTTTTATTTGCCCAATACCTGCTGGTACTTCCTTATTACATGGTTGTGATGTTAGAATGTTGAGTTAATATGAGGTTTCATTATATTGTTGGCCAATGTAGGAAAACCGTCAAGGCTGCTCATATTTGTAGAAGGTAACAATTTTTTATTAGCTATTTAGTTTTAATCTCATGCAATTATCCTGCTAATTAATTCAATTATATATATATATATATGAGTCATGAGAATATACAATAAGAATGGTAAAATAATCATACTCAAACGTTTGAATGCTTTTTCATACAACTTATTTATATTAAGCTAATATTACGTGTTTGGTAGTTTCCAATGAGACCTTTTTTTCTTTCTTGCTTTTTTGGGAATGAAATGCGACCTTCTTTGATTTAAGACTAACTTAATTAAATACATTAAAAAATTTATTTTTATTATTCATAATATTGTCACTCAACTTTATTATTTTTTAAATTATCTAGATTTGAAATTATAGTAAGACAATGGAGAAAATTCAGATGCTTAATCTTATATTAAACAATCCCTCCCCTTTAACATAATTAATTTATTCATGCTTACACGAGATAAAATAATTCATCTACATAAATAATCGTAATTATGTCATGTAAGATAATTACGATTTTTATGATTTAACGCGAAATATTAGTACTCCTACCCAATAGTCCTTTAATAAAATTTTGTTCAAATATAATCCTTTTCTTTTTGTTGGATTCCATATTTCTTTGATAAATTAACAAACTTAGAGCCGTTTGGTTCAACTCCGCCCAATAATTACAATAAAAAATGCATTACCATGAAAAATGTGTTTGGTTGCACTTTAGCGTGGTAATGGGATTTACCATAAATTTGGAAATGTCCATTCATAGCTCACACCCTATCAGTCCATATTACCATTCCCTTCATGTATTAAAAAGTCTTATTTACCCTTTAGTTATTTATATTATTTTCTTCTGGTTGCCTCCTTCCAAAAACTTTTTTCCCCCGTTTCAAGTAAAAACTATGAGAGTTGAAGCAAAGAATAAATGCTATATTTAACCGTAAATATAAGATGTAGTATAAATTACACAAACTACATGTTTTATTAAAGTCATGAAATGAGATATTATTATGATGGCAAAAAAAAAGAGATATTATTGTATTTTTTGTCGTCTTGTTACTATGTTCTTTTAACAGCTGTTTGTAGTTATTTGCACCTTTGCTATTATTGACTTCCAAACAAATTTGTTGCAGTTTATCTCCATGGAGTTCTGAAGGGTAAGGTCCTATCGCATATGATTTACGGCACAAATTTCTCTAGTCTTTTAAATAATTTATTTACTTTTTTAAATATACATATTCTAAGGTGAACTTTTAGCTGTTTTCTTTTCCTTTATTTATGTCATGTTTTGTCTTTCCATTATATAATATTTCAAAATTAGTCTAGTCTGACATAAAGATTCACAATCCCATAGTACGCCAACCTCTTTTCCCCTTTCTAAGTACCGGTACACTCGTGTTGGAACCAATTATATTATCCTAGATATTTTTTTTCATTTTCTTGGATCACTCAAGGAAATATACATTTGCAGGACTAAATAGGATACTGAACATGTACATAACCGACGAAACTATATACGATTCTAGGCTATCAAAGCTTCTGATAAAATTAGGAGCATTCACAGGAAGATTTGTTCTTCCATTTATTGTATTCAGATTATCGTTTGGTATGGTACTCCTCTCTACATTGTTGATATATACATGTCGTAGAAGACACTTATCAATATATGAAGATATTGAAGATTTTATAAGACTTCATGACCTCATTCCAATAAGGTACTCTTATAAGGATCTGAAGACAATGACTGAAGTTTTCAAAAACAAGTTAGGTGAAGGAGGTTTCGGCACTGTGTATAAGGGAAAGCTAAGGAGTGGACCGAACGTTGCTATCAAAATGTTGGGTAAATGCAATAAAGCAAATGGCCAAGAATTTATGAGTGAAGTGGCCACTATTGGGAGGATACACCATTTCAATGTGGTGCACCTTGTTGGATTTTGTGTGGAAGGGACGAAACGTGCTCTTGTCTATGAATTTATGTCTCATGGATCTTTGGACAAATATAATTTCCGTGAAAAGAAAGACACCTCACTGAGTTATCGTAAGATATATGAGATATCTTTGGGAGTGGCTCGTGGGATTGCTTATCTTCATCATGGATGTGACATGCAAATATTGCATTTTGATATCAAACCTCATAACATTCTTCTTGATGACAACTTCACTCCAAAGATTTCGGATTTTGGACTTGCAAGATTATACGCCGTTGATGATAGTATCGTTACTTTGACAGCAGCGAGGGGAACAATTGGATACATGGCTCCTGAATTGTTCTACAAGAATATCGGAGAGTGTCTTACAAGGCCGACGTTTATAGTTTTGGGATGCTTTTGATGGAAATGACAAGTCAAAGAAGGAATTTGAATCCACATGCAGAACATTCAAGCCAACTTTACTTTCCCTTGTGGATTTTCGACCAATTTGACGATCATAAAGATATAGAAATGGAAAATTTGATGGAAGAAGAGAAGGATCTAGTAAAGAAGATGTTCATAGTAGCACTCTGGTGCATACAGCTAAAGCCCACTGATCGTCCTTCCATGAACAAAGTAATAGAGATGTTAGAAACAAATGATGTGGACGGTCTTGAAATGCCCCCAAAACCATCTCTATATCCTAATGAGACAGTCTTAATGGATGCCTCATCCAGCTCTAATGAAACAACATCCAATGTTCAAGAGCATTCTCATAGTAGCTTGGGTGAGGGCACAAGTATTGGAATTTAACATGTTGCAAAGGTGGTTGTACCTATTGGAAGTTTTGAACAGGTTGGATTTGTATTTGATGGGAATATTTAGTTATTGTGGTGGTTTGGGTTTTTGTCTTAATAATAGTTCAACATCTTGTTTTCATTATTAACAATTAATGGTATTTGTGTGATATGTGAAAATTAAGGTAATTAACCTTTTCCCAGCTCAAAATCCACTACTATTTTTTGTTCTTAATATAATAGCTAGTTGACCTTTTTTTTGAAGATAAATAATCCAATTAATTAATGTATTTATTAATTTTTTTAAGATAAATAACATAAGTTAAAAATTAATGGTTTCGATTCCTCAAATTGATCATACACAAAAAAATAACTAGTTGGATAAAAATGAAATTTATACGTGGGAAAGAAATCAATATCAGATTTCTAGAAGAGCACAGGACCTTTTGAAAAATTTATCAAGAAAAGCTTTATAAAAATATAAGCTTAATACAATCTTTTATCTTTAAATTTACCCTTATGTTAGTTTTGATTCCTCAAATTTAAAGCTAGTGGTTTCAGTCTCTCAAGGGGTAAAGTGGTCTAGATTTTTAATAAATTATAGGGGTTGATGTTTAAAAAAAAAAAACTTAATGGATCAAAACACTAGTTTTAAATTTAAGGAGTTAAAAAGAAAATGACAGTAAATTTAAGGGATAAAAAATTGTGTTAAATTTAAAATCGAAACAATCTCTTTTCCAGCAGTAAACTATATTTTACTCATTAATTGATACAATGATGAAATTTGCACATCAATTTTAGAACATAATATGCAAAGCAACAATTAACAGGGATGCGTATACACATTACTGGTTTGTTTCCAAATTGTTATAAACCAAAAGAACCAAATTGAACACTACTCACACAAGGCCTCAACTGAACCAAACAGATTTATCAATGAAAGCCACTCTAAACCACCATATCTCAACCAGGGTTGGTTCAATCTATTTGGTTTGGGTCTTTGGATCGGGCTTAATATTGGTTGCATGTTTCTCCTTGGCCCAAAAAAAGAACCAGTCTTATGGAAATAATCAACCAACTCGATTGCTACTATTGGTACCAACGATGTCTAACCTAGTAGAAATGGTTAATACCTTACAATATGAAGGATTAAAATTTGAATAAGAGTTGGAAGATATATCTATATTTACCAAGTACATGATTATCTATAAGAGAAGGATGTGTGTGCTCAGTGAAAAGAAAAATTGCTGCTATTGATGAACTTAAAATCTAAAACTATCTAGCATATATATATATATTTGCTTCAAACAAATTATTATAGAGTTAAAAAAATTAGAAATACATTTGAACTTGAAAAGATTAGATTCGAAAAGTCACGAGACTGACAAAGAAAAATAGAAAAAGAGAACTACAGAATAGGTGCTGCGTGAATCATAGAACGATGCCTGTTGCAATTCCATAGAGGAAATCTGAAAGAAAATTTTACAAGTCATCAACGGCGGCAAGGATGTGAATAAACAACAAAATAACTACTATAAAGATCTATGAACCAATGGTTAAAAATACTTTATCTGTGTATTTAATAAATATAAAATGATTTTTCCAGAGACTACCATTTTTATAAGAAAAATGAGATTCCCAAAAAAGAGAGAGAGACTCCTTTTTTTTTAAGAAAAATGTTTGTTAAAATAAATTTTTATTTAATTGGTGAAAATTTATCTGGCATTTATATTACTTGCACACGTTTACAATGAAGATAAAATGCATTATAACACAGGAAAAAAAATTATCCTCCATAATTTTACGATTAAAATGTATAAATTGTATAAAAATAATTTTTAAATGGAGAAAAATGGATTATGTTTGTAGATTGACAATATAATGCACTTTTAAATTTGATAATTGACATGCATGTATTTACAAATAACTTAAGTAGATAAAAATGATGAAATTCAACAAGCAGTTAATTGATGGAATTAAAACTAAATTATTAATTAATTGGATTTATTTTTCAGAATATGAATTGTTCCTCTTAAATTATAAATCCGTCAATTATTTAATTAATTAATTGGAATTAGAACATGTTTATACAAATCAAAACAAAAACTTTTCTTATATTTATTTTATAGACCGTAAATCATGTTAAAAATTAATTTTTACTGCTAATCCAATTATACCCTTAGTCCTTCAAGTTTGTTAATCATCAACTCAATAGTCAAAATTTAATGTTACCTTCAGCAGCTATGCGCAACTTTGACAGCCTTTCTGCATCACCCAATAATATGCGATATTAACTCAAGGTGCAAAATTTATGAAGAAATAAAAATTTTTAATCAATTAAGAAAAATCGGGTGAAGGTGTAAAATATTCATAATCTTTTATGTACAGTGCCTTCAACACCATATGATTTTTTGCAAGTATAAAAATTCTCATGAGCATTAAAAGTGAGATAAAAAATGCGGATCGTTATATACAAGTATATAAGTTAACACCGTTATTTTTCAGTAATTGTATGTTATCTTTTCATACATACATATATATATATATATATATATGTGTGCGCGTATGCGCGCATTGGTGTTATAAAAGAAGATCGGGGTAGGAACCAATAATGTGATCAAATACTTACGGCAGTCGGTTGATATTCTGAAGGGGGTTTTACATGTCGGATTATTTGGCTGGCATTGCGGACTTGGAGTTTTAGGGCTGAAATAACAGTAATTGTGATTTTGGACAATGAAGATCCGTACAAGGTCGTTTCACCAATGAAAGCTCAAATCCAGAGGAAAGCAGTGTGTGGATATCAGCGTAGGACTTGATTCTTCTAACAGGCACTAATGATTCCCAATCTGAGGCAATCAAGGTCACCAATTTCAGACGACACTAAGGTTGGAACTGATCGGCCAGCAAGTCTCCAGCAACTGCATAAACAAGGCCTCCTCCTTTGGATTCCCGATTCAGACAGGGAGACGTATCCACTTATGCTGCGTCGTCCTCCCTCACTGCTTCGCTGCACTCCAGGTTACAATATTTTGGTATGGCAGATGTTCGTTGTTGGTAGTACGGGTGCTGCTTATGAACCAAGGTAAAGGTGAGAAGCAGCAGGTGCCTCATTGTCAACAAACTCTTCCATTCCGTCTCTATTGTAATAACTTCACATTAATGGTTGAGTTTCCCTCGATTCCTGCTCTTAAAGGAGTACGTCTCCGTGTCATAGGCGACATAGACTATGATTCCCACACCTTATACACATTTGATTCAGGCCCACGAGTTTGTCTTCCCTGACTCTATCTGCAATGCCGTCTCTATAATTCATCCAATATATCTATCCTTTACAATGTTATGATTATGACTCCCAAAACGTTACTTTCTTCAATTGTTCTTCGGCTCTGTCGATATATTATGAGTCCAACTCCTGTCTGATTGTTGCTCTTGGCCCCCACGATAGCATCCTGTCACGGTGGAACCTTACTTCCTACACCATGATCTCATGGTTACCTTCGCCAGTACCGGCAAAGTATCTTCAATTCAACCAGTTAAAACTCAAATGGCCGTTCCAACCAAAAGTTGAAAAGCACAAAACTAGCAAGATCATCATATTCCTTTTATCAACTACAGGTGACAGTAAGACTATAATCGGCTTTGCCTTTTGCCTTTTTTCTTTTTTTTAATATTTATTATTAATTAGCTTCCGACGTGTTGCTTGGACTGACATATTCAATGTTCATTTGTTGTGCTCCTATATATAACTCCTCAGGTTCCATTGGGTTGGTTTTGCTGCTTGTTATGTGCTTCTTCACATGTCTCTACTTCAAGAAGAAAGGGGACGATCAAGTAAGACTTGGAAAAGTTTCTGAAGGATTACAAGGCAATTAAACCTACCAGATTCTCATACGCTGACATCAAAAGAATGACAAACAATTTCAAGCATAAATTAGGTGACACTAGTAGAAAAATAGCTTTTTAGACCGCATAAAAAAGACTTTTTAAACCGCATAAAAGTACGGTTTAGATAAGACCGGTTTAAAAAGTAGGTACTTTTTAGATCGCATGTAGATGCGGTTTAAAAAATTATTTTTTAAACCGCATCTCAGGAACGGTCTATATAAAATTAATGTGAGGTCTAAAAAGTTCATTTCCTAAACTAAATAAAAGACTTTTTAGACCGCATATAATGACATACGGTCTAGAAGATAACATTTTTAAACCGCATGGGCACCCATGCGGTCTAAAAGATGCTTCTTTTAGACTTCTTTTAGACCGCATGGGTGCCCATGCGGTTTAAAAGGTGATTTTAAAAAAAAAATATAACCCATTGCTCCTCTTCCCAAACGAGGACAAAGCAAAATAATAAATGATTCTATGATAGGTTTGGTTCAATCCTCATAATCCAAATTCTATAAAATTTATTGTGACTTGTCGCATCAACTTTAGAATCAGAAGATAAAAAAAATCATCCATTTCATAGAGAATATATTGAAGATGTGATCAACAGAAAGAAACTCAATGAGAAATAGGAAAGCGTGGGATTGAGGAAAAACCAAAAGCATTACCTTAACTCGTTCGAATGCATCAAAGCTTAAATTTCAATCAATTCAAGAGGAACTATCAACAGAGGAACACAATTTTAATAAACAGAAAATAAAGTATCCAAATTCTAAGCAGTAAGAACCACAACCCCACCGAACTTCTTGATCTTCTTCTCCGCATTCTTGGAAACAAGCTTAGCCTTCACCACAACAAGCTGGTTCTTCAGCAAAACTCCTTTACCCAAAACCTTGAACTACCCATGCTAAGTCACATCGATCAAGCAGACATTGTCCTTGAAGAACTTCTGTTTTACCTCACTGGGAACCATTCCTTCCCTTACTACGTAGCACAAACCGTTCTTTCCCTTCCAATGGTTTGGGAATCTTGGCATCGCAAACCCATCTTGGCCTGGTTCATAATATCATCACTCCCCTGTTCCAAACCAAACAGTCATCAGTATAGATCTGAGAAAGAAAATAAAGAAAAAGGGAGAAGAAGAAACTGAATCGTGTTTGTTTCTGGGAAAGAAAATAAATACAAATATTAGCTTATCTAAACTGAATCGTGTTTCTGGGAAAGAAAATAAAAAAAAGAGGGAGAAGAAGAAACCAAATCTAAGAAAAAATATATGAATAAGCACCTGAAGATTTGTTCTAGATGAAATCGATGGCGGCATCAATCTTCCTGCAGAGACCTCCTGGATAAACCAGATCGCGCAATCCTAGAGGCAAAAAATTGGACTAAGAGAGAGGGACATGAGAAGAAGAAGGGATGAAAAGAGAGGACAGGGTAAGAAGAAACACTATCATCGTGAGAAAATTTTTTAGGAAGAAGAAAGAGAGAAGAAAGCGTGGTGTTTTGAATTTTGAATTCTTAAAACTTTTAAACTGCATCCTTTGTATGCGGTTTAAAAAAGTCTCATTTTAGACCGCATCCATCAGGTGCGGTCTAAAAATGTGATCTTTTAGACCGCACCTGACGGGTGCGGTCTAAATTGAGACTTTTTTAAACCGCACCTGAGGGATGCGGTCTAAATTATTTAAAATTTATGCATTTATTTACAAAAATGCCACCGGTCATTTTTTTTAAACCTTACCCACTAAATGCGGTTTAAAAAGGACGGTCTAAAAGGTCTTTTTTCTACTAGTGTGAAGTCACTTATGGAACCGTCAGGTAAGCTATCCAGCGAAATTCAAGTCATTATAAAGGTACTTGATAATCCATGCAATGATGGGCAAGACTTCATTAATGAAATGGGAACTATGGGCCAGATTCATAACATCAATATTGTTTATTTGCTTAGTTATTGTGCTGATGGTTTTTGCCATGCTCTTGTTTATGACTTCTTCCCCAATGGCTCACTCCAAAAGTTCATATCTTCCCCAGACAACAAAGAAAATTTCCTCGGATGGTCAAAGCTCAATTGAATATCTTCACCAAGGCTGTGATTATAGAAATCTTCATTTTGACATCAATCCTCGTAATGCGTTATTAGATTACAATTTCACTCATAAAATTTCTTACTTTGGTCTCGCTAAATTATGTTCCAAAAATCAAAGCACGGTGTCAATGACAGCAGCAAGGGAAACATTAGGATATATTGCACCTAAAGTTTTCTGTTACAATTTTAAAAATGTGTTCTATAAGCCAGATTTTTATAGTTACGGAATGCTACTTCTAGAAGTAGTTGGTGAAAGGAAAAATGTTGATACAGATTGAGAAACTTTTCAAGTTCTATATCCAGAATGGATCCATAATTTGATTAAAGGAAGAGACATCACTATTTACATGGAAGATGAAGTTGATGTTAGAATTGCTAAAACACTAGCAATTGTAGAACTTTGTTGCATTCAGTGGTATCCAATAAATTGTCCATCGATGAAAACAATGTTACAAATGTTGGAAGGAGAAGTAGATCAATTAAAAGTGCCTTTCGCTTCATTTGATGTTTTTGCTTCAATCAATACAAGTACCATACTACCATTGCTCCTACAAGGCATTTGAATTTATAATTAGATGTGATTCATGAATTAGAATAAATAGTATATTGCCTTGCCAAATATATATAGATAGATTTTACATTTATTGAGATTTTTTTTGTAAGATTTATTAATCCTTTCATTATTGATTTGTCAATTTATGCTTTCTTTCTAACATAGTTATGTTAGAATATTTTTAAAATGAAGAGATTTGATTTTTCAAAGGAAGATATGTGATTTTTCAAAGATTATATCCTTATAAAATTATGAGTTTAATTAAAAGATTCTGTCCTCATAAACTATTGAGTTTATTTGAAGGGTTGTGTATAGGGTTATAATTTTAAAGTCATATATCCCTGTATATCATAAAGATATAACTCTTCATAAAAAAGTCATTATGGTTGTAACTTTTAATTGAAGAGATATTGCTTTAAAAGGTACCACTTCAAAACATTTCTCTATACTTTATAAATACTCTCCCCATCACTCTATTTTGACACACAATTTTTACACACAATAAGATCAAACTCATTGTCTTTCTCTTTAAGTGCACACATAGATAAAGTTAAATTATCACTTTGTAAAAGCCTTTTTTGTCTTGGCTTGAGTGTTGGGAGTGTAATCCATACTCAATGGTCTCTATTGTATCCTGGAGGAAATTCATCGGTTAACCCAACTTGTACCCTAAATATAGGAATAGATAGAGGTGAATTAAGCCTACAGGAAAGTGTTGCATATGCCTTGAAGACATTGTGCATAACCTTCTTCTTCATCTTCTATTAGAACAATTTCTGTCAACAGTGCCAACAAGTTATATTTCACACATGTTATAACACTGTCAAATTAATGTAGCGGACGACAGAATGCGTAATTCGTATTTATCCGAAGATTATTCATCTAATATATTATCTCCACATATTTGTGCTATCTAATTAAGATATTTCTTGTCTATAAATTTTTATTCACTTTAAAATAAAAATAGGAAAGCTTGTCCAAATTGTGATGAACTTAATCGATGATGCCGTAAAATGAGAGTAGATAATAAAGGGTTCATTTGCTAAACCTCTGGTGTATTTGATAATGGAGCTAAAATTGTGATGAACTTAATCGATGTTGCCGTAAAATGGGAGTAGATAATAAAGGGTTCATTTCCTAAACCTCTGGTGTATTTGATAATGGAGCTAATAGACATCGTCCATCCCTAGTTGGGCTTAAAAATCCAATGGGCTTATTTATTAGGGAAACAGGCTTTCAACTAAATATGAATATCTTGTTGAAAATTAGAGAGTTTTCCACATCGCTGCCTAATGGTATAGTTTTTTCATCGTAATTCATAAATTAAAACCTTTGAAGATTTTATCTTTTTTCACTAAATTATTTTGTAAGTCTAGAAGTCTATTTTTAGATAATGACGTTGTGTCTGCTTGATTTAGTGGTAAAAACTCCAATAAACTTGTTTGGGACCAAAACAATAATTATGAAGCACTTTTATACTGTTCGGGGTTTTTTTTATAAAAAAAAAACTTCGATTAATCGAGATTTCACTCTCCTGCGGCACGTTTATAATAAGCGACTTTGGAAAATCACGATCAAGCTCCACCAACAAGAAATCTCTTTCCTGAATTCTCTTCTGCTCTTAATATTTGGAAAATATTTTTTCTTTAATTTCTCAACCAAAATTCTCAATTTTATTTGTAAGTGATGAAATTCATCGCTTCTTTCCATGCGCTCTTCTGCTTTCTCTGTTACTGTCAATACATAGGTCGTTCAATTCCAAATGTCAGATATTATTGACCCTTGTAGTCGGTTAGATTTAATTATATGGAAAAGGATTACATGTAATTCTGATGCATTCTATTGATTACATGATTTAATTGATATAGTAATGTAATTGAATGTAATCCTGTTTATAATGGATTAAATCAAATTGGGTAATTCACATTACTATGCCATCTAAATTACAGCTTTATAAATTAACATATAAGTGCTTGTATATTTCATAAATCAATATTTAGACATTTATATTCTTCATTTTTAGTTTTAATAGAATTACAAAGTTTATTTCACATTTTTTTTATTTTTATTGATAAAATATGAATTTCTTTTAATGATTCCTTGGTAACATATTAACCAAATGTTATGTAATCATCATTCTATTACATTACATTCTCACCCATTATATTTTATTGCATTCTTATGAACTCTGTGAACCAAACTAACTATTAGTTCCTGATTTGTTTGTTTGATTTATGGGAGTTTGCAATATTTTGAATTTGTTTGCTTCAATTTCTGGCAAAAACAATGCACTTTCCTACCCTGTGGGATGATTGAAATATATTTTCAAATTTAATTAAGTGAATTTCAACTTATATTCTATCATGTTAGGCGAGTCTATATGCAGATTTTTTTGGCTTGAGTTTAACTTGCTTTTATGCTTCTAAATTTACCCTTTTCTTTTTTCTTTTTACTTCTTTCTGAATTTACCCAATCTGGTTCCTTTTGATGATTATATGCATTTTTGGTTCTTTTCAGTTATCTTTTGTTCATATTGTAAGAACTTTTATTTTAAGATACAAATCGTGTCTTTACCCCTTAACCGTGTTATGTCTTTATATATTTCCTTTTTAAATATAAACTCTATCGATTTTTTTTTTCTATGAATTGTGATCTTTATTCATCTTAAATATATATCTTTATGTCGTTAATTTTTATATATTTCTCTTTTTTAGATATCAACTCTATTATTTTTTAAGATATAAAGTCTATTGATTTTTTAGATAACGTCTGCTATAGAAATCTTGTTTGTTTATATATCAACTATTGATCTTCAAGATATATCAACAACACATGATAAATAAAGGGTAAAATTGTAGATTTGCGTAAAGAAGTTTAGTGATGTGACTTATGAGTATGATCAAATGAAATATTACTTCTCTGTCTATAAATAGAACTAGATGAGTATTAAAAAAATAAGAAACGCATATGTTGTTATCATTTTCAAATTTAATGAATTTTTCTAATTACTCTAATTTTTTGAAATTTTATCATATCTTTCTAACTTGTTTTGCAAGTCTAGAGATCTATTCTATTGAGACAGGGCAGCATATTAAACGCAACCTTTTTTTGTTCAACTTTTAGACGCACTTGAGAAACCTTGGCATATTCGTTTTCATTGACACTGTCCAAATTGTTTTATATTTCTAAGGGTTTCGTTTTTATTTTGTTCAATTTTTTAATCAAATATCCATACCATGTGGAAAATCCGAGACACTTATTTTCTATATCACTGTCTGGAGTTGGAGTTATGGTTTTTTTCCCAAAGTTCATTAACTTCTAAGGATTTTTGTATCACTTCCTCGTACGCCTAGAGGTTTTTCTTAAAAAAAAAACAAAAGAAAAGAAAAATCCAAGAAGAAGAAAATTCAAATTCCATGAATCAACTTCACAAGTTTTTTCTTTAGAAAAAAAAAAGATATATAAAAATAGTTGACTGACTTAGAGAACGAAAAATAGAGAACCATTTTCCACAAGTGTCTCAAATTTTTCACATGATGTAGATATTTGATTGAGAAATCTTATGAAGTTGGCTCGTGTTCCCCATCTTTCTTTGCCTGAGTCTTCACCAAGTTAAGTCAATCAACTTTTTTTGGGGGTGGTTGGATCATTTGTTAATAGATGAAGGGTAAAATTGTTTATTCATATGAAAAATTTAATGATGTGACTTATCAATAGGACCAAATAAAATCTTTCCCCTCTACCTAGAAATAGAACCATATGAGTATAAAAATTAGAGGTATATGTTTTCGACATCATTTTCAAATTTAATGAATTTTTCTAATTAGTCTAATTTTTGAAATTTTATCATATCTTTCTAACTTGTTTTGCAAGTCTAGAGATCTATTCTGTTGAGATGGGGTAATATATTAAATGCAATTTGTTTTGGTTCAACTATTAGACGCACTTTAGAAACCTTGGCGTATTCGTTTTCATTGATAGTGCCCAAATTGTTTTATATTTCTAAGGGTTTTGTTTTTATTTTGTTCAATTTTTCAATCAAATATCCATACCATGTGGAAAATCCGAGACACCTGTTTTCCATATCATTGTCTGGAGTTGGAGTTATGGTTTTTTTTCCAAAGTTCGTTAGCTTCTGAGGTCTTTTGCATCACTGCCGTGTATTTTGTACGTCTAGAGGTTTTTCTTAACAAAAAAAAGAAAGAAAAATCCAAGAAGAAGAAAATTCAAATTCCACGAGTCAACTTCACAAGTTTTTTTCTTTAGGAAAAAAAAGATATATAAAAATAGTTGACTGACTTAAAGAACGAAAGATAGAGGACCATTATCCACAAGTGTCTCAAATTTTCCACATGATGTAGATATTTGATTGAGAAATCTTACGAAGTTGCCTCGTGTCCCCAATCTTTCTTGTGGAAAATTGTCCCCCATCTTTCTTTGTCTGAGTCTTCACTAAGTTAAGTCAGTCAACTAGTGGGAAGATCAAACATCAGGAGCAGACACTACACCTTTTGAAACTAATTGCAAGGTAAGAATAAATTCAGTTGACGTATTAAATTTATTAGACTGGTTTAATTTGGACAATGTCAATGATGAGAACGAATATGCCTCATGTTTCTAAATTGTGTGTAGAACACTACCCTGTGGTAACAGAGTAGATCTCTAGGTTTACAAAACAAGTTTAATCTTGACGACTTGACTTGGTGAATACTCAGATAAAGTATTCTTTGCAGTTACAAAGTATTCTTTTAAAGGATTTTTAGGGTGCAATGTTTGACCCTTGTTGGGCCTATATTTTAGATGATTTATTGTTTATCTTTAATGTTAGCGGACTTCTGGATGTACTTTTAATTTTATGAAGAGTTAAAGAGAAAATTTGTCTCGAAAGTATCCATTGAATTGCAATGGGTGTCCGGAAGTTTTTTAAGGACAATTTTACCACGAAAGTGTTAAAAACGGTACAATGTTACCATGTCTATTAATTTAACCATTAAAATAGTTATGTTTGACTAACGGCAACACATGTCACTTCCTCATTGGTGAGAGGAGGAGAGAGAACGTGATCAGAGACCAACTAGGAAGTGACATGTGTTGCCATTAGTCAAACATAAGCCTTTTAATGGTCAAACTAACGGACAAGGCAACATTGTACCATTTTTAACACTTCCGGAGAAAAAATACCTCTAAAAAAACTTTTGGATACTCAATGCAACTCCTTAGATACTTATGAGGCAAATTTACCCTTTAACCCTTTTATGAATGGATAGTTTGTTGGCCAGAAAGAAGAAGGCTTAGATAAAGAAACATAGGGGATTGTGGGACCGGTGCATATATATATTTTTTAATAATACTAAAATCATTACTCACAAAAGTACATCAAGGCAAAAGACAAAAAATGAAAATAAAAAACCAAAATGGTAAAAAGCGACTGTAGTTAGGTTCCTTCATCATCCACCACCCTTGCCACAACGGTGGGATTGATCTAGGATACTAAAAGCCTTAGTCATTCTGTGAGAAAGTTTTGTTAAGTAATCAATCGCATTATATTTTTTTTTAAAATATAATTACTCAATTGGATCATATTCAAATATCATCAGCTACAATTGATAATAGTTTTTAAGATGCCTTTTTTTTAATATTTGTATGAATTTGAAATTGAAATTTTATGCTTATAAAATTAAAGTCATTTACTAAGATCAATGCCTATTGGTAGGAATAGTAATTATATTTCACTCATTAATCTAAGATATAATTATAAAATTGGCACATCAATTTCAAAATATAATAGGATTAATAAAATTTTCAGTCTCTCAAATTTGCCCTTATTTTAATTTTGGTCTTTCAAATTTCGAACAAATGGTTTTGATCCATCAAATTTCATTTTATTCAAAACATTAGTCACAATAATTTAATAAAAATTTGGACCATTCTTATCCCTTGAACTTTTAAATGCTGCTACACACCTATTAATAGGGATGAGTATACGTTGGTTCGATTCCAAATTGTAATAAGCGAACATAACCAAAGTTGAACACCCCACAACTGTATTTAGAGCCAAAATTTACTAATGAAAAGCAAACAAAATTTGTATTCGGAGCCAAAATCACATTTCTTTTTCTTGTCAAGCACATGTATTTTCATTCTTAAAGCAATCATGTTTAAGGTATCATTTGGTACTAAATGTGGACTAATCTTCCAACAAGCTTTGAACCTTAAAATCACTTTTTTTCTAAAGCATGTGTCTTTCTATTATAGGTAATTCTATTTGAGATACTATCAAATATTAAATATGGATATCTCTCTAAGGCAGAATTGAAATATTGGTTCGTTAATTTATAAGAGATTAATTCTTTCTGTTAGATCTAAATTCCATTGGTAAAGGCACTTTCTTTTGTTTTTTTTTTTTTTCAGAGCAACCATCAAAACGAAGCTGTGGATTGGGTTAAATTAGGTTACACGTTTTTCCCTTGGCCCCCAAAAAAAAAAAAATTAGGATGAACGCTGTATCAAGTGCTGATATTGGCAAACTTAAAACTAACCATATCTAGCACATACAATTGCATTCAACAAATTATTATAGAATTAAAAAAATTAGAACTTCATTTTTGTTAGATATGATTAGTTTTGATGATGTCAAATATATAAGAGCAAAAAGTTTTTATAATGTTTATTGACTAACTACTTTGAATGATCTTATGAAATAAAATGGGAACATCAAGTTTGAAGCTTTTATACTTGAAATTGGAGGATGATGTTGATAAATAACTCAATTTGAAGTTTACATATATGTTATATAATCATACATTGAGTTACATATCATCTAACCTTCATTTGGATGCTCAAAATTGTTTCTGGAAGTCAAAACTTGAGTCCTGGATCATAAACTCGAGTTAAATGAGTGTTTGAAGTTTTATGAATCAAAACTTGAAGTGAAACTCGAGTTTGGAATCAAGTTTTGGGTTTTGTGACACAAAACTCGAGTTTTAAGAAGTTAAAACTCGAG
>QFDD01000759.1:0-39142 GCA_006871305.1 Vachellia collinsii
TATGTACATATGTTCACAAGTCCATCAAATCATGATTTATTTATCTTCCATAGATGAAATTTATTTATTTAAAGACGCTACTAATAATGATAATGATACTAATGATAATAACTTATTCATTTTTTTGCAAATTTTTTTTTTCAACTTCTAAATGTCTCTTAAATTATTTTCTAAATCATAATTACATTAAATTAAACGAAATTAACAAAATTTAGAATATAATTAAGCCACTAAACTCGAATTAATGATACTCGAATTTTATTATTCACGTATTTAAATATTTTTTCCATATTGACAAACTTTAATATTAGTTCAACCAACTAAGCTTGTGTTTAGTATTGCCATATTTTATTATTTTATTATCGTTTTTTTTTTTCAAATCAATATGTTATATCTTACATCTTCCAAGTAATAATGGGATGTAACTATAGTGTACATATCATACTCTTATAAATCATATATATCTCTCTCTTTTAATCTAAAAATTTCATAAAAAAAAATATCAACTACCCAATCAATAAAAAATAGTGCCAACATTCATAAAAAAAATTTGTCACAATAAAGTACCTTGTTAAGATAAACAAATGAGCTTTAAGTGATGATTCACTTTGTTCAGCAACTCCAATAGAAAGAGGGAACCAATAATACACTCAACTGCAAATAAAATAAAACATGAACGAGTAAAAGAGGGAGCAAAATGAACACAGGAAAATAATGAAGTAAGGAAGTGGGAATAGACGAACCAGTAGATGAAAGCAATACGAACCCTTAGAGGAAAGCAATGAAGCAAAGGTAAGGAAAATCGTTTGCTTCCTTGTTTTTATAGTTCATCAGCGTTGCTATTCACTCACATGCTTTTACCATGTTCATTGTCACGCCTCTGCAAGCTCAGCGCATGCCATCTCTCTCCCCCCCCTCTGTGTCGCCTGCGTTGTTGGACCACGTGAATGACTTTGTTGGACCACGTGAACGCCAGCAGTCATTCACGTGGTGAACGACTTTAGGTGAACGACTTCTGAAGTCGTTCACTACGTGAACGACTTCTGCACGCCTGTCAGGCCAGGACCTGACAGGCAAGAAGTCGTTCACGTGGTAAACGACTTTGGGCCTGCCAGACCCAAAGTCGTTCCAACCATGAAAGATTTGCTTTGTGAATCTAATTTCATTCCTCCCGTGAACGATTTCAAATGTAGTATATAGGTAAATATTTTCAAAAGTGTAGCATTTAGAGAAAAAAAAATACTGTTTGCCGCATCAGGGGAAAAAAACCACAAGAAATCATAACAAACAATCAGCTAACATCTGAACTAGGGGCTAAGGCCTGGAATGGAAGTGTCATGACACTAGCGATGAGCTGCTTGGACATCTGTGTTAAATATTTTATTTATTTTATGACAATTCATGATATTATATATGTAGAAATTGTGTCGTGGTGCTCAAGATATTGCATGTCTCCTATGTTGAACAGACTATAGTCTTATTAAAAGTTATATCTTATCATAAACTACGATGGAATTATATCTAGATATTCTCTGAATATTAAAGTTGCTGTTTCTGAATAAAAAGCAAAGTAGCACACATCACCATATTATTTTTTAATGCATCAGCATTGTAATCTCTTTTCTTTTCTTTTCTTTTTTTACAATTTTATCTTTTATATTTTAAATTTGGTGCAATCTCATCCAAAACTTTTAACTTCCATTTAACTCCGTTAATATGAATCCGGCGCAGCTAGCAGAAGAAGACCGTCATGACGGTGTCGGCGACCTCCTCAGCATGAATTCACTCTGTTCTGTTTCTATCGCCTTCATTTGTTCCATTTTTGCTGTTTCCTTTTAGTTCCTTGTGAATTTCACTCCTTGTTAATTTTCATTTTGTGCAGACGGATGGGGTTTCATGGATTCCCAACGATGCCGACATTCAGATGCCATCCAGCTTCGAGCTTGAAGGACAAGGTGCAGGATACTATCTCTGGTCATGGAGTGTGGAGTGGGCCAATCGAAGTTTGTCCACACTTTTGAGTCCCATGGCTTGCAGCTGGGCAGCAACTCCTCTGCTTTTGCTCTCTCAATTTTTTTCATTCATTCTCTCTCTCTCACACACACACACTTGCTCTCTCCATAGATAAGAGTATATTCGGCGAAAGCGATGTACAAAGGTCTCTCGATCTCTTAGAAAGTGCTGATGCTATAAATCAAACACTCTTGTTTTTTCTTACAGGAGTTGCAATCTGAAACTGCTGGTTCTTCCTGGGTGGTTCTCAGATGAGACAAAAAAAGGGAATCAACGAAGCAATGGAGCAATGGGAAGGGCTAGAGTCGATGCCAATCACTAAAACAGTTATAGCCCCTCACTTTTCTGTAAGCCATAGGCAGACACTGCCACAAATTCTCAGAACTAAAGCTAACTTGCCATTTGACGTTAAAGATTGCGAGAACACTGACGAAGCATGTTCCAAAGCTGAAGGTTTTGAGTGTTCAATCCGTGAGGCTGAACAAGAATGCTGTGCTTTACTTGGTGAAGCAGATGAAGGAGTTGGAAGTTCTTAATGTGACACACGGTTTCCTTGTTTCTGGAAATCGTCCCGACAGCGCCATGGTATGCCCACAACACGCTCTTCCCACCAAGTTAACATTTTGGATGGATGAGGGATAAAATTGCTTCAAAAAATAGATTAGAGCATTGGATGTGTCTGAGAAATAGGTGATGGACGCTACTTTACCCTTGAATAAAATATCTAATGTATGTGGTTTTACAGTCATTTGGACCACACTCAGTTTTTCGGGTTTTTCAGTCTGAGAGCTATCACTATCCCTAAAATCAAGAGCTATGTGGATTGCGGCTTCAGGTCTTCTAGCATGGTGAAAGGTATATTTATATCTGAAGTCTTCCGATGCTACTCTGATATTACCTTCGGTCCAATTATAAAAGCTAATTGAAAGTTAGATTTGATCCTAAATATAAAACTCTATTCATTTTATTTTCTATATTTATCTTTTTTTCCCAAACTACCCCTATCAATATTCCCTCAACTAAATTAGACACTATAATGATTCAAATCTATACTATACACAGAAAAATTCTACTTTCTATCTACTTCTAAGAGTTTAACTAGTAACACATTATATCAATTACCATTTTTTATTTTTTAATTATAAATTATTTTTACGCAAATATGTATAATTTATTGCGAAAAGAAAGAGATGAGCCTGCTCCAAAAAAGAAAGAAATGAGTATAATAAAATGATCAACTTCTTCGTAGATATGGAAGTGGAAAGGTCCAAGAAGGATACAGATATTGATGTGGATAGCAGCACATGCAAGACTCTTGACAGCAGAAAGGAGGAGCAAAATAATAGGGGGATCAAAGCTAAGTCATGAATGTGTAGATAAGAAAGAGACTTTAATGCATGTGTTAAAGAACTGTGAGGTGGCAGGAAATGTATTGAAGGAACTAGGGGGAAGCTAGAGAGACAGATTTTCATTTGCTGCAGGATCAAGACTTGTTCAGGTGGAATTTAAGTTAACATGATGAAAAATGGAGTGTATTGTTTGGAGTGACGTGCTGGCAGCTGTGGAATTGGCGTAATAACAACCTATTTGAAGAAGGTTAAAATATTCCCAATGAACCAAAACTCATCATTGAGGAATATGCAGAGAAAATACAATGGGTAAATAATAAATATGGCAATATGAATATGAGGAAGCAAATGAAGAGCATCAGCTGGAAAACACCAGAAGTGGGTTGAATAAAGCTGAACTCAGATGGTGCATCAAAAGGACCAGCTGGACCTGCAGGATATGGAGGCCTCTTAAGGAGTAACAATGGCAGATGGATAAATGGATACACGAGGAAACTAGACTCTTGCTCACCTGTGGTGGCTGAAATCTGGGGGGTTTATTACAGGTTTGTATCTTGCTATAAATCCGAAAATAAAAAGCTTGATAGTTGAATCGGATTCATTAACTGTAGTTAGTAGATTAGAGAAACTTGGGGAGGGTGAAGAACCTGAGTCAAGCCTGCTAAAACTTGTAAAAATATATCTGTACAGCTTTGAGCAGGTGAGATTCCAACATGTATATAGAGAGGGAAATCATTATGTGGATTGTGTGGCAAATATTAGCCTCCAGCAGAATGATATGATAGTCTTCTATGATTCACCACCTAGAGAGGTGAGGTTCCACTTGTACAATGACTGTGGGATGTGCTTTTCCCCGCTCAATTTTAATAGAATGATATAATGGGCATATTGCCCCAAATTTTACCCAAAAAAAAAAATTATCAACTTCTTTACAATTGTAATATTTTTAATATCACACATATATGAATAAAAATATGCAAAATCATTGTTTTATTATCAAAATTGTTATGCAAATTTAATTTTTATTCCAATGTACTAACTATAAAGTCAAACATAAAATTGTATATTTATTTTGCATGGAGTGGATCAAAGTGGTTCCGTCCGTTGTGCACTATTATTTTAATGGACTCTGCCACATCTTCATGGGGTCCACCATCTGCACTCAGTTCATGTACTCTCAGAGCCTCTCTCTATCGCTCTCTCCCCCCATCCAAAGAGGGAACATCAGTTGTTGTTGACATGATCATGCCATTGTTTTTTAAAATTTTATATAAGGGTATTTTTGTAATATCAAATGAATTAACTAATTTAATTGATTTTTGTAATCTTTCCAAAAAAATTCAACTGACTTTCATAATAAGGACAATATAAGGAGACATGACTCTGTTTACCATGGTATTATAAAAGCAAATTCATATAAATTGAAATAAAACTTTTTTCACATATTTATTATAAATCATATTGAAAAAGTAGCTTTTACTGTTAATCTAAACATGCTCAGAGTGTACGTACCATGCAGTCAGAGAGATTAGGTTGGTGCCTTTCAACACACACATATATGCAGTAGCTTAGAATCAGTTTCAAAGTGTACCTTATCACATGTCCCAAATCTATTGCCAATAGAAGAGCCCTTTTCAAAAGAAAGAGCCCCAAACAAATGACCGAAGCTTTAAAGCAAGGTTCAAAAAACCGGACCGGGCATTGAACCGAGTGAGACAGTGGTTCAAGGGTTAATGGTTCAGACCGGGTTCAAGCCGGAGTTAGACCGGCTATATTAAAATAATATAATTTAATAGATTATATTTTATTTTAAAAAAAAAATAGTAGATAAAACCTATAATATTATTTTATTTTACCCATATTTTAAATTTTTAGAGTTTAATTAAATATCAGTGATAAAAAATGGGATAAAATGAATTAATTTTATTTTATATCCTCATGTATAAATTTGTTTAAATAGAAAACAAAAAATTAAAGACTCATTTTGTTACCATATTTTTTTTAAAAAAAATTAATGAACCACATTATCACACTTTGATTCCCCTTTTTTCATTGTTTCTAGTTTTTAAATTTTTTTTTTAAAAAAAGAGGTGAACCGGTTGAACCGGTGGTTCAGCCGGTTTGACCGGTTCGAACCGGTCACCGGTTCAAATAATCAACCGGACCGGACCAACGGCCGGTTCACCGGTTTCCGGTCTGAACCGGCCGGTCCGTAGCGGTTTTTTGAACCATGCTTTAAAGTATCCACTTGGCGGAGAAACCCACACTCTCTCTTATTCATCAAGGCTTGGAATATCCAATGACACCTCTCTCCACAAGCATTCCATACCTTATTTTTTAATAAAAAAGTTTATATTTTTTTAAAAGGGTAAAGGTGTAAAAATAACCATAAATTTTATTTAAAGTACGCCCAATACCATATGCTTTTTTTCATGTTCAAAACTATGTATAAACTTTGAAATGAGAGCTAAAATACCAGTTACGTTAATCTTGGTTAGTTTGACCATTAGAGAGAGAGAGATTTGATTGAAAATACTAACATATCTGTTGATGTGGCCATAATCATATCTAATGTTCGGTTATTGTGGGTTCTAAACTTCTAGATGATTGCTCTCGTTGACTCCTATTCTATACTTGTTCATTTTATAGGTTATTCACTGCCACCTAGAATATTATTATAGCCAGATCGATCAAAATCTCTCTCTCTAACGGTCAAACTAACAAAGATCAATGGAACTAGTATTTTTCTCGGATTTTCAAAATTTATAGGGAGTTTGCACCTTAAAAAATATATAATGTTATACACTACCAAAAAAATAAAATACTTTCAACAAAAACTTTCAGCTGGGACACAAAAAATCACCGTTGAATGGGTCTTTCAGCAGTTACATTTTTGTCGCCGCTGAAGGTGACTTTCAGCGGCGACTATTTTCAGTCACTGCTAAATGTAAGAAATTTAATATTTATTTATTTGTAAACTTTTTTATTAAAAATAATATTTTAAAAAAATAAAAATAATGAAATTAATAATTATATAAGTGTATAAAATATTAGTATATTAAAATAATATATTATTCAATCAATAATATACTATATATAAAGTAAACTATAAATATAAAAAATATTAAACACATGCATTAAAATTATCATCCAATTTACTTCTAGTTTCGAATAATATTAGATATTGTATATATAGATATATGTACAAATAATATATATACATAAATGTGTGTGTGTGTAAATGTCTAAAATTTATTATGCAGTAAAATATTATATATATATTTAGATATGCGTTTAAAGTATGCAAAGTCATTGCAGCTCAACTAGCAAAGGCTCACACGCATGGCTAAGGAATTGGAGGTTTGATTCCTGGAGAAAGCAAACCTTCAAATTTATCAGCTAGTTACACGTGGCAGTGTGAGGTGGTGACATGTAACGTAGGTGAGATAGCATATATGTGATGACACGTGGCGTGCAAGGAATGGTGGTGATGTAGTAGTCGTCAATGACATGGCACCGGGCGGTGATGATGTGATAATCATCGAAGTAAAATATTATTTATTTAATAATTGTGAAAATACTTTCAGTGGTGACTACCCTTCGGCGATGAAAAAAAGTTACCGTCGAAAGTACTCTTTGGTAGTGACAAAAAAAGTCACCGCCAAAGGGGACCTTTAGTAACAACTTATTTTTGTAGTTGCTGATACCTTCAGTGACAAACCATACAGTGACGACTCTTCGACGATGACTTGTTGCCACTGAAAGTCAATTTTTTTGTAGTGATAGATATTTTTTGGGTGAAAATTCATGAGTATTTTTACACCTTAACCATTTTTTTAAAAAACTATTTTAATGTGTTAGAATATATTTGTTAAACATAACTTACTAAGTTAGTTAGAGACTAACCAAGTCAATTTGGTGAAGTGGTTACTAGTTGTCACTATTATATAACTATATACACACTATACATACACTAATAAGAGGACACATCATTTCCTTGCCACTCTTTCTCTCTGTCTTTGATTTGTCTCACTCATATCTCTCCTCAAATGGTATCAGAGCCTAAGTACCAATCAGGATCAAGAAGGGAATCAATAGTTGCAATATGAACACTTTGAGGCTTCTTGCCATTTTGATCAACGAGGTTAAGTAATAAGTGCATAATTTATCATATTAATTTGTATATTTAGGCATAGTTTAGTAGGGATAAGTGGCTAAAAATATTGTGTTTTTGATGTATATAATGTTACTTGAGTATGAGGAAATTTTAGAGAATAATTACTTTATTTAGTGAACTTGTTGTTTTGGGACTTAACTGCATTTTCTAGAATTGCAGGGATTGAAAAGAGATAATTACATGACAAATTTATTATATAGGTACCTAGAGCCATGCTATGCATTTTATTAAATGAGATTAAGGTTTCTTTGGGTTAGAGGAGGACACAAGTGACGGTTGGAGCTAAGGAAAAAAGAAAAAAAAACACACATTAAAGAGGGGAGGTACAAAAACAAGTTTTTTTGTCATATTTTCGAGGAGGAGAGCTTTAGGTTTACACCCTCATTCTTCATTAGAAGCCTTAACACCCATTCAATTCGATCTTCAACCCTAAATTTGTTCAAACCCTTACTGTTCCAGAGGAAAAAACCCTCAACAACTCCATTGCTTATCTTCATCTTCTGCAACACCCAAATTCTATATTTAATGGTTAATTTCTTCTCCTTCTTTCTTGTTGTGTATTCAGCTACTATGGGTAGCTAACCTTCTTTGTGGTTCCCTTGAGGTGTAGTATTGGCCTGAGGTCATGTTCTTCATTTGAGTTCTCCTATAGCTCTTGGTTTCGGCATTTACATAAGATAGTTTCAATTTGTTGTTGCCGGAACTATTTTTTGTCAAACCTTCAAAAGCTTGATGGTTGAGCTAGGAGCTTATTTAATTGACTTTGTATGATCTTCATTAGCCCTGATAATTAATGCTTGGTTGAAACTATATGTCATCTAGTTGGGCTGAATGTTTTTATTGATGTAATGGTTTTATGGATTGGAAGTAATTGTATGAGTTTTTCCTTTGAGCATTTTGTTGTAATATTTCAATTGAAGCTTGGCTAAGATGTTTAATTGATGTATTTTGAGATTTGAATCTAGTTGATAATTCTCCAAATTTTTATATATTTGAGATATATTTTTAATATATTTGGAGAGTTATCAATATGATTTTAAAAGATTATGAGTTTAAAATAACAAATCTACAAATAATGCTATATCTTAGGGATTCATTAAATCATAATTGATAATAAGAATAATTTAATATATTTAGGAATTTTTATTTTTGTTTTATTCTATTCCTTTTATTTTATTATTCTGTTATTTTTTTTAGGAAGCAAAGGAAAAGGAGAAGATCTTGGCAAATCAAGAAAGAGAAAAGGAAAAAAAAAGATCAAGAAAGAGGAGCATTGGCGGTTTTGGCATTTTGTGGATATATATATCATATATGGAATGGAGGTAGGGACGACACATCAGGAGGGAGCCATCCAATCCATCCACGCATCAATTCATCCATCTAATTCATCCAAGCACAGACACATCCGATCCATCACCCAGTCATTCACTCACACATTTTTATATCCGCCCACGCACATACACATCCAGATCCACACACCCAGTCCATTCACGCACGCACAGCAACAGAGAGACATCCAGGCAACACACATCCAGGAGCAAGAAGCAACGCGCAGGGAAGAGAGATCAACAGGAAAGAAAGAAGAAAATACCAATTGTGGAGAAATTTCATCAGAGTATTAGTTTATTTTCTTTCTTCCTTTTCTTGATGTTTTTCTTGAATCTGCAAATTATTATTATTGTGGATTTGATTAAAGCCATGTGTGGCTAACTCTCTTTAGATCTAGAGTAGCTATGAACTAATTTAAGGATTTGAGCATGTTTGAACCAATTTTTATGTTTAATTTCAATTATGTTTATTTAGTTTAAATTTATTGTCTATTTAATGCCTGATCAACATTACATATGAATTTGGGGAATTTAGGTTAACCTTGGGAGAGGGATCTATATTGGACCTTTAAACTGAATAATGTGAGATTAGAATTTATTCTAATTTTCCTTTAGGATAGGTATATACTTACGGGACTCACATAATCATATTAGAGTGAAATCATTCTAATTAATGCCTCTTGAATAACTATCTAAGGAATAATATTTTATTTGAGAGAGGGTTGTAGATGATCGGGAGACACTACAACTATTTAAACTCTAGATTAACAAATTAAAATATATTTATTTGGGTAAAAACATGCTTTAAAACTTAAAGAAGGGATTAGCCACTCTAGGTTGCTTGTGTCAATTAAAAGTTTCTAGTTTTTTTTAGAATTAATATTTTAATTTAATTAAATTTATATTTTCATTATCGTATTTTGATTCACTCAACTTAAACAAAAAAAAAAATTAGACTTCTAGTGCCTATTCACCTATGAAATTGAGTCTCTGTGGGATCGACCTTGATTCACGTTATATTATTTTCATGACCCGTACACTTGCGGTGCATAATTAATTTTGGTAGCATCAAGTTTTTAGCGCCGTTGCTGAGGACTCAAGGCAATTGGTGATTATAATTAGAATTTTTTTTTAAGGAGTTTTAGTTTGAGTTTTATTTTATTTTATTTTATTATTATTATTATTATTTAATTTGATTTTATTTTTATTTATTTATTTATTTATTTTGAATTTTTATTTATTTATTTTTGTATTTCAGTTATTTATTTATTTATTTATTTATTATTTCTTTAGTCTCTTTTATTTGTTTGATTTCTTAGAAATTGTTTATTTATTTATTTTCAAGTACCTTGGTACTTGATGCCCCATAAACCCAAAGCTATAAAGACATCACGTAGGACAAGGAGCCTTGAAGAAATATTAGAGGTGACATCTCCTACCAATCAAGAAATATTAAATATGGCTCAAGATGAAAATGACCAGTTGGGTGTCAACGATTTTCTGGGTAGGCAATATAGAGGGTATCAGTCTGGAATTAGAGTACCTACAATTCAAGCAAACAATTTCGAGATCAAGCAAACAATGCTTAAGATGCTTTAATTGAATGGTCAGTTTGCAGGAACAAGCACTGAAGACCCAAATAGACATCTAGTGCAATTTCTTGATGTCTGTGACTCCTTCAAACAGAATGGAGTACATAATGATGTTATTCGCCTCTGACTCTTCCCTTATTCTCTGCAAGGGAGAGCCAAAGAGTGGCTGGATAACTTAGAAGAAGGCAGTTTTTCTTCTTGGGACCAATTGGAAGAAAAGTGTAGATACAGATTCTTCCCGCATAATAAAATGGTAGATGCGAGAGCTGTTCTTACTAATTTTCGCCAACAGTTTGGGGAGCATCTGTATGAGGCTTGGGAGAGATTCAAATTGTTGGTAAAGCAAAGCCCAGGTCATAATCTAGAGAAGTGGGTCCTACTTTAGATTTTTAGTACCCGATTGACTCCTGAATCTAAGTCTAAGATGAATGCTGTCACTAATGGTGGAATTACAAAGCAGCCAGTAAATTATGTCTGCAGTTGTTTGGATGATTTGTCAGCTGATTTCATCCAAAACAATAATAAAAGGAGGCAAGTAAAATCAATTGAGAGAGTCACTGATGACTCATATTCATAGATAGTCGCTATGCTAAGTGTTATGAACAAGAGATTTGAAAACTTAGAAACACAAGTAAGTGGTGGACTCGCAGGAGTCAATGCGGTATGTGTTCCTTGTGAATATATTGGTGATGGTCATACTAATGGCCAGTGCCTCGTTTCCCCACAAATAAAGCCTGTGAACTTTGTCGGAAACTACCGTGGTAACCAGAACAACCCATATGCCAACAACTATAACCAAGGGTGGAGGAATCATCCTAATTTTTCTTGGAGTCAAGGTCAATCTTTAAATCAAGCTTCAAGTTCAGGATCCAAACAAATGAATTCTCCAGGATTTGAAGCTCCAATTAAACAGCCTCCAATTTAGCCGGATCCTCTTCAACATATTGATAAGAGGATAGATAGGCTTGAAAATATGATGATGCAAGTTGTGCAAAATCAACAAAGATCTGAGGCACGACATGATTCCTCTATCAAGAATTTGGAAGTACAAGTTGGCCAATTGGCTGCAGATCTCAATAATATAAAAACTAATGGCTTACCGAGTAACATAGTTATTAATCCTCGTAGAGATGGAAAACAGGAATGTAAGTCCATTACTCTCAGAAATGGAAGAGAGTTACCTGAGATACAACCATCTATAAGAGAGTCCTTAGATTCTAAAGTCCAAGAAACTCCTGGAGTGGTTGTGGAGAATAATAAAAAGACTGCACAAAAAGCTAAGGGGGAAGATGAGCGACAAGAGGACAAGGAATCTAAAAGGAGGAATGAAGCAAAGAAAAAGGAAACAAACAATGGAAATCTTCAATGGGTGCCTCCTCTACCCTTTCCTCAACGATTCCAAAAGAGGGCTTTTGATGAACAATATAAGAAGTTTTTGGAGATTTTCAAGCAGCTACATATCAATATCCCTTTCATAGAGGCTATAGAGCAAATGCCTCAATATGCAAAATTTCTGAAGGAGATGCTAACTAAGAAGAGGAGGTTTGGTGATCATGAAACTGTAGCTCTTACAGAACCATGTAGTGCTATTATCCTTAACAAGTTACCTCCTAAGCAGAAAGATCCAAGTAGCTTCTCAATGCCTTGCATGATTGGGGAGAGATTTCAAGGTAGGGCCTTATGTGACTTAGGATCAAGTGTTAACTTGATGCATTTGTCTGTATTTAGAAAATTGCAACTGGGTGAAGTTAATTGAACTTCTGTGACACTGCAACTTGCTGACAGAAGCTTAGCTTACCTCAAAGGTATTATTGAAGATATCTTGGTTAAAGTTGAAAAGTTCTATCTCCCTGCAGACTTCATTGTCTTAGATTGTGATGAAGATAGGGATATACCAATCATTGTGGGTAGACCTTTCTTAGCTACAGCCCGAACTCTCATTGATGTTGAAAAAGGTGAAATCAAGTTGAGAGTGCATGACGAAGAGGTTGTTTTTAATATGAACAAAGCATTGAAGTATCTGGGAGATACTACGAATTGCTTTAGGGTTGATATACTTGATGAGTTAATTCAAGAGACCTTAGAGTCCTATGACATAAAAGATCCCTTAGAAGCTGTGTTACTTGGGATGGATGAAGTTGAAGATGAGAATATAGTTGAATGTAAGAAGCTACTTCAAGCTCATCCTTCCTACAGTAATCCTTCAAAGCAGTTTGAATCATTAGAGGAGGACTCTAGGAAAACTTCTTTGAAGCCTTCTATTGAGCAACCACCAACACTAGAGCTTAAGCCACTACCCCCACATCTTATGTATGCTTATTTGGGCAAAGCTGAAACACTTCCTATCATCATTTCTTCTGCCCTATCTGAAGCCCAAAAAGAACAGTTACTCAAGGTTTTTCGAGGCTATAAAGGAGCTTTAGGTTGGACAATTGCAAATATCAAAGGTATAAGTCCTGCAATTGTGATGCATAAAATACTCTTGGAGAATGATTATAAAAAGTCTATTCAAAATCAAAGACGATTAAACCCTATGATGAAAGAAGTAGTAAAAAAGGAAGTAATCAAGTGGTTAGATGCTGGGATCATCTATCCAATCTTTGATAGCTCATGGGTTAGCCAAGTACAATGTGTTCCTAAGAAAGGAGGCATGACAGTGATCACTAATGAGCAAAATGAGCTCCTCCCAACTAGAACTGTCACTGGCTAGCGAATTTGCATGGATTATAGAAAATTAAATGATGCCACCCGGAAGGATCACTTCCCTCTTTCATTCATTGACCAAATGTTAGACAGATTGGCTGGAAAGGAATTCTTTTGCTTCTTGGATGGGTATTCAGGGTATAACCAAATTGCTATTGCTCCAGAAAATCAAGAGAAGACAACATTTACATGTCCTTATGGAACTTTTGCCTTTAGAAGGATGCCGTTTGGTCTTTGCAATGCACCTGCCACCTTTCAGAGGTGCATGATGAGAATCTTCTCTGACATGATAGAGGAGATCATAGAAGTATTTATGGATGACTTCTTAGTATTTGGTGAATCCTTTGAGCAATGTTTAAAGAACCTAGAGAAAGTGCTAAAGAGATGTGAGGAGATGAACTTGGTGCTAAACTGGGAAAAGTGTCATTTTATGGTAACTGAAGGTATAGTCCTTGGTCATAAGGTTTCTAAAAAGGGTTTAGAAGTTGACAGGGCTAAAAATTTCGTGATTGAACAACTTCCTCCTCCTTCTAATGTCAAAGCTGTAAGAAGTTTCTTAGGCCATGCTGGATTCTATCGTCGATTTATCAAGGACTTCTCTAAAATTTCAAAGCCTCTTTCGCAACTCCTTGAAAAGGATACTCCTTTTAACTTTGATGGTGAGTGCATGAAGGCTTTTGAGGAGCTCAAGAAGAGATTGAGTTCAGCTCCTATTATTATAGCTCCTAATTGGTCACTACCCTTTGAAGTGATGTGTGATGCTAGTGACTATGCTGTTGGAGCTGTTTTAGGACAGAAGTGTGGCAACATCTTTCATCCCATTTACTATGCAAGCAAAACCTTGGCTGGAGCACAGATAAATTACTTGACTACTGAAAAAGAGATGCTTGCTATAGTTTTCACTTTTGAAAAATTTAGAGTCTATCTGATAGGTACTAAGGTTATAGTTCACACTGATCATGCTGCTATTAAATATCTATTGGGGAAGAAAGAATCTAAGCCTAGATTGATCAGATGGATTTTATTGTTACAAGAGTTTGATGTGCATATAGTTGACAGGAAAGGCATTAACAATCAAGTTGCTGATCATTTGTGTAGGTTAGTGAATACGTCCGATTGTGAGAATAACTTGCTTGTTAATGAAAATTTTCCTAATGAACAACTATTTGCAATTAGAAGCTATGATCTGCCATGGTATACTAATATTGTGAACTATCTAGTATGCAAAGTGTTACCTCTTGACTTGAATTTCTATCAAAAGAAAAAATTTGTGCATGAGATTGCCTATTATCTTTGGGATGAACCATTTCTTTTTAAGAGATGTGCCTATTCAATTATTAGAAAATGTGTTCCTGAAATACAACAAGAGGCAATTTTGAATGCATGTCATGCATCTGCATATGGGGGACATTATGGAGAGCAAAGAACTGCATCTAAGGTGCTTGAATCGGGTTCTTACTGGCCCTCATTATTTAAAGATGCTCACCATTTTGTTTCCAAGTGTGATAGATGTCAAAAGACAGGTAACATATCCAAAAGACATGAGATGCCTCAATCTGGGATGTTAAAGGTAGAGTTATTTGATGTATGGGGGATGGACTTCATGGGCCCTTTCCCATCTTCAAAAGGAAATGAATATATTATTGTTGCTGTGGAATATGTGAGCAAGTGGGCAGAGGCTATTGCCTGTCAATCAAATGATGCCAACACAGTGCTTAGATTCTTAAAGAAACACATATTCACAAGATTTGGCACCCCTAGAGCAATCATTACTGATGAAGGAACTCACTTTAACAATAAGAATTTTAAGACTCTCTTGGCAAAATATGGAGTGCATCACCGAATGGCAACTGCATATACAAACAAATGGTCTTTGTGAGTTGACTAACAGGGAAATTAAGAGGATCCTTGAAAAGACTGTTGGTCCTACTAGAAAGCATTGGTCAGATAAGCTTGATGATGCTCTATGGGCATACAGGACAGCTTTTCGCACTCCCATTGGCACATCACCATATCGATTGGTCTTTGGAAAAGCATGTCACCTGCCACTTGAATTGGAATATAGGGCATGGTGGGCAATTAAAAAGTTAAATTTGGACCACAAGCAAGCTGGGGCCAAAAGGTTATCTCAATTGAATGAGTTGAAAGAACTAAGACTTCAAGTATATGACAATGTGTGAGACTCTATAAAGAAAGGACAAAGAAATGGCATGATAAACATATCATTCATTGCACTTTTGAGCCAGGGCAATTGGTGCTTCTCTTCAACCCAAGACTTCAATTGTTCCCAGGGAAGCTGAAATCGAGATGGTTTGGTCCATTCAAAGTGGTTTCTGTGTCATCCAAAGGAGCTGTTGAGATTAAAAATAAGAGATCAGGAAATTGCTTCACAGTGAATGGGCAAAGACTGAAGCATTACTTTGGTGGTGAAGTGGATCGATAAGAATCGATTCATACTTTGGTTAATGCTTCTTGAGCTGCAAAGATAGTCGGGCTAAAGACTTTAAACTAAGCGCTTCTTGGGAGGCAACCCAATGTTTCGTTATTTGTTTATTTATTTATTTTCTTTGTTCGAATTTTTTTTGTCTTTTTGATTTTGTAGGAGTCTTACATGCCTGGATGATGTGTCGCTTGGTCAACAACAATAAGGAGTACTTCAGAGTGCATCTCAAGAATAAATAGGGGAGTATTCTTCTTCTTTTCTGTGCTAGTGTCTTTTAGTTATTAATCACATGTTGCTATTAAATAACTATTACTTTTAAGTGAAAAATGCATGTGATGAATATTATATTATGCCTGCTGTTGAAAGTAGTGTAAAAATTGAGGATTGACAATTTCTCTCCCTCACCTTTACCACTGTGTTTTAAGTGCTCACATTGAGGACAATGTGACATTTAAGTGTGGGGGTGAGGTGTCTACCGCTCATTTTGCATAGCTTGTCCACAAGTTTTATTTGTAAACATTTGGAAAAAAAAATTGGAAGCTTGAATTTAATTGTGAACATCATCAAGGTTGTTTTGATTTGAGTTTGAAAGGGTGGAGTTTGATTAGGATTCGATTCTATCTTTTGGGAATGTGAGTGAAAAGGAAAAGAATTAGGTTTGGGTAAGTGACTTTAGGAAGCCAAAATAAAACCAGTAAGGAAATTGACCCTAATTATTCATTTCTTTCAAGAGGCAGTACACTCATTATTGTTTTATCTCTAGAACTTGTCTTGAATCTCTTTTGAAACTTGGAGTGCTTGTTGCATGTACAAAAATGATTTAGGCATTCAATTTCATACCTAGTTTGGCCAAATGTCTAGCCTTATCATATACATCCTTTGCATAACTCATTTGAGCCTAAACCTCTCTCACGCCACCAAAAAAAAAACAATTGCATCTAATAGCCATTTGATTTGATGCAATTTTCCCCATTTATTTCCACATATCAATTACTTTAATAAATGCATGGTATTATAATTCAAAAGGAAGGAATTAGCAAAAAAAAAAAGGGAACAAAGTGAAAAAAAAAAGAAAGAAAAGAAGAAGAAGAAGAAGAGAAGCATGCAAAAGAAAAAAATAGAAAAAAAAAATGAGCAGTTGTTCCCAATAAGTGTAATATTCCTTCATTATCCTTAAAATACTTGGCACTGATTAAAGTATTCCCCTATCATCTTTTTTTTTATTTCTTTATCCTACTTTATGTATTACACCCTTGATCAAGTCCTTTTGATTTGTGTATGCAACGAGACAATATAGTGGAGATTGAGATGATAAACAAGCCTATGGTAGATGAACTACTCTGAGTGGAAATGAGTGAAACACAAGCCCCTAAGGATAGTGAGAGAAGAGTGCAAACACTTGACTTGTGAGGGACATCCTATGGTTATTTGTCTTTGCCTAAGGATTTAACCTATAGCTAACATTTCTAGGAGGTAAAAAAAGATTTCTATGAAAACAAAATCCTTGAAGATTCGAATTACTTCATACCTTGTTATGTTTGCTTTAAAATCTTGCTTCCATAATCTTCTTTGGCCATATTACATTTAAAATCTTGAGGACAAGATTTGATGCAAGTGTGGGGGAGTGATAATTCTCCAAATTTTTATATATTTGAGATATATTTTTAATATATTTGGAGAGTTATCAATATGATTTTAAAAGATTATGAGTTTAAAATAACAAATCTATCAAATAATGCTATATCTTAGGGATTCATTAAATCATAATTGATAATAAGAATAATTTAATATATTTAGGAATTTTTATTTTTGTTTTATTCTATTCCTTTTATTTTATTATTCTGTCATTTTTTTTAGGAAGCAAAGGAAAAGGAGAAGAGCTTGGCAAATCAAGAAAGGGAAAAGGAAAAAAAAGATCAAGAAAGAGGAGCATTGGCGGTTTTGGCATTTTGTGGATATATATATCATATATGGAATGGAGGTAGGGACGACACATCAGGAGGGAGCCATCCAATCCATCCATGCATCAATTCATCCAAGCACAGACACATCCAATCCATCACCCAGTCATTCACGCACACATTTTTATATCCACCCACGCACATACACATCCAGATCCACACACCCAGTCCATTCACGCACGAACAGCAACAGAGAGACATCCAGGCAACACACATCCAGGAGCAAGAAGCAACGCGCAGGGAAGAGAGATCATCGAGAAAGAAAGAAGAAAATACCAATTGTGGAGAAATTTCATCACAGTATTTGTATATTTTCTTTCTTCCTTTTCTTGATGTTTTTCTTGAATCTGCAAATTATTATTATTGTGGATTTGATTAAAGCCATGTGTGGCTAGAGTAGCTATGAACTAATTTAAGGATTTGAGCATGTTTGAACCAATTTTTATGTTTAATTTTAATTATGTTTATTCAGTTTAAATTTATTGTCTATTTAATGCTTGATCAACATTAAATATGAATTTGGGGAATTTAGGTTAACCTTGGGAGAGGGATCTATATTGGACCTTTAAACTGAATAATGTGAGATTAGAATTTATTCTAATTTGCCTTTAGGATAGGAATATACCTACGGGACTCACATAATCATATTAGAGTGAAACCATTCTAATTAATGCCTCTTGAATAACTATCTAAGGAATAATATTTTGTTTGAGAGAGGGTTGTAGATGTTCGGGAGACACTACAACTATTTAGACTCTATATTAACAAATTAAAATTTAAATATATTTATTTGGGTAAAAACATGCTTTAAAACTTAAAGAAGGGATTAGCCACTCTAGGTTGCTTGTGTCAATTAAAAGTTTATAGTTTTTTTTTAGTATTAATATTTTAATTTAATTAAATTTATATTTTCATTATCGTATTTTGATTCATTCAACTTAAACAAAAAAAAAATAGATTTCTAGTGCATATTCACCTATGAAATTGAGTCTCTGTGGGATTGACCTTGATTCACCGTATATTATTTTCATGACCTGCACACTTGCGGTGCATAATTAATTTTGGTAGCATCACTAGTGGTCTCTAAGGTGTAATCTTTAGGCTCAATTAATTGAATTCTTATCTTTAGCGGAGCTAGGAAAGCCTAATCTCAACTCAAGGGGACTGCATTTTATTATGGTGCATTTAATCCAAGATTTACTTTGAATTTCTCACTGTTTGAAATCAATTACAATCTACTGATTTTAATTTTTGTAAATCACAAACCCTAAAAGGAATTATTAGATTTAAATTCAGTTGTTTAATTGCTCTTTCAATTAAGTTTTCAACAAGGCTTCTTTTTTACTTTGATTGTGACATTAACCTGTTTAAAAGTTTGAATTAAACTCGTCACAACCAATAATCTATGTGTGCAACACTATACTACATTTTTATCACCAAATATTTTGAAAGCCTATGCAACTAAAGGAGATTTCATTAAACCCTTGAAATTCCTCATCAAACCTATCACAATAGTCCATAGCAGAGTGACCATTCTTCTCATAAATTTGACACAAAAGAGAAGATTTGTTAGATGGAGAAGGAGAAGAGGAAAAGGAAGATCAAGGTCCATTAGATCATACAAAGCCTTTGCAGCTTCAATTATCGCTTCCTCCTCATCCACAATGACATCCACAAGAAGAATCACCTCTGCAATGACTATCAATGGAATGAGTCAGATTAGAAGTTGAAGTTATCACAATCTTTTAATGCTCATCAATTCTTGCTCCTTGATAAAGGATAAGAGCCTCAATATCATCAATCGAATATGGATCCTTCTGAGTAGTAAGAGCAAAGATAAAGGAGTCATACTCCTCTAGTAGTCCTTCAAGAACTTGATCAATATAATCTGATTCAAAGATTGGATGACCAATTACAGAAAGAGCATTAGATGTAGCTTTGATTTTTTGTAAGAACTCATTTTCTGATAGATTATGTTTCTTGATCGACTTGAGTTAAGTCTTGAGTTGGCATACTTTTGCCCTAGTTTGTGCAACAAAATATATCAAAAGCTTCTTCGAAATATGAAGAGAGGTATTACATCCAACAATTCTTGTGAGAATGCTTTCAAACATTGAGTAGGACATCCATGACATTAGTAGTTGGTCTTGTTGCTTCCAATCGACAAATGCAGGATTAGATGTGAATCCTTCACCTGGTTGTTTTGATTTGCTATCAATAAATCTTTGAAGATCATGGCATATAATGGATGTGGAAATTTGTTGCTGCCATGAGAGGAAATTGTGTTTCTCAAGAAGAACCGAGACAATATGGTTGAACTTGATGATCTCCTTCTTCTGTATGTACCAAGACAAGATTTGGTAGGTTGAGTTGAACTCTCCATGGTTTGCTCTAATACCACTGGTAATCAAGGCGGTATAAGATTTGGATCTAATAGAGGTCTGTCTTCCTACTCCTCGTCTCCTTCATCTAACAAATCTTCTTTTTGGTTTCAAATTTGTGAGAAACATGGTCACTATGGTCATTAAACTTTAGTGCCATGAGTCATGTCACTTATAATGATCACAATATTGCTAATAAATTAGGTAGAGAATTACACAATACAATTTTTTTAATGATAGTTTTGATCTATTGGTTCATTGCACTTGACAAAACCATTGTTAACTGTCCTACACACAGAATGTCTCATCACCTTTGTAACATTTTACACGCACCTTCTTTGACCGTTAATCTTGATTTCTTTCTTTCCAATGTGTATGTCATTAAGGATCTACACACTAAACAAGAGCTATTCCATGGATGCACCAAGACTAGCCTATATCCACTTCATGACATTCTTCAACAATTGAAAACAATCTGAAACCACAAGCTAAAACAAACTACCTTTATCACCACATCTGTTGACCACGCAAAGTCTTTACCTAATTTTGCTTTACAATTCCATTATATATAATTATTGTTCTTTTGTTGATTCTTCTGTTATTTCCTCTTTTAGGATTTAGCACAACATGTTAGGCCATTCATCGTCCCTTGTTGTCTCTGTTATCATGAAATAATAATGAGAAATCAGCATTTGATTTTTGCAACTCCTATTGTCTCTTAAAATCTCATAAACACATTACACAAAACCTTTACAACTTATACATACTGATATTTGGGGGCCTACTTCACATTATTCACTTGAAGGAAACAAGTATTATATCCATTTTACTGATGCTTTAAATAGGTATATGTGATTCTATCCCTTTAAAGCTAAATCCCATGCTTATTCTGTATTTTTGAACTTCAAAACTATGGTTGAACTGCAATTTAATTCTAAGGTTCTTGTTGTCCAATCTAATTCTAGTGCTAAATATCTTAAGTTGTCCTTACACATGAGTAGAATGGAGTTGTTGAAAGGAAACATCGCACGATCACTGAGATAGGTCTTACCTTACTAGCTATTGCATCTCTGCCATTCACCCTATCACCTAATGCTTTTCACACTGCTATGTATATCAATAATAGGCTACCTTCTGCCTCTAGCAAGTAAGTCTCTTTTTCAAGTGTTATTTTGATGTGCTCCAAGTTACAAGTATCTCAAGACTTTTGGTTGCTTATGCTTCCTATTTACTCACCCGTATAAAATATATAAGCTGCAATATAAGTCAATTGAGTGCATTTTTTATTGGATATAGCTCACACAAGGGCTACAGGTGCTGGTATCCTAATGGTCATATATATACTTTTCAAGTTGTAATATCCAATGAATGTAACTTTCCTTATCATAGGCTCGTCCATAAACATTCACCTACACCTTTTTCTACATCCATCTCTCTTCCTTTAGCCAATCCACCCACCTTACCATCCAAACTTGTCAAGTGTAATGCCACTTATATTTCTTCCTTTACAGCAATGTCTCCACTGTAGGTTCGATAGCACAAGATTTGGGAGCTGTGGTGAATCAGGGCTCACCTCTCGACCTACAGCCTCTCTAGCATCTCTTCTTACAAGATGCTGACTAGGTCCATGAATGGGATTTTCAATCCCAAAGCTCTTCTAATTGAGGCTCCTGATGTAGAACAACATGCAGTAGTAGTAGCTCTTAATTCAACAACTTGGAACAAGGACATGGGTGAAGAATATGAAGATTTACAAAGGAATAAGACTTGGTATCTTGTGTCTCTTCCACTAAGGAAGAAATCCACTGGCTGCAAGTGATTTTTCAAAAAGAAAACCTATCCAAATGGGACTTGGAAGAGTAAAGCTCAGCTAGTGGCCAAAGATTTTCATCAATAAGAAGGGTTTGATTTCAAAGAAACCTTTAGCCAGTTATGAAACATGTTTGTTTTATCCAATGCTATTGCACAACACTTGCCTATACACCAAATTAATGTGAACAATACCCAATTAAATGGCATCTTTTGTGAAGAAGTATATATGGATCAACCCCCAAATTATGAGCAGTGGGATAGAACTCTAGTATGAAAACTTGATAACATTCTTTATAGGATCAAGCAAGCTCCTAAGGCATGGTTTGAGAGACTTGGTTCTGTTCTTCATTAGTTTAGCTTCACAAGTAGTTGCTGTGATCAATCACTCTTTCTTAGAATGCACCCTAGGGAGATTACATGTCCGCTTGTTTATGTGGATGATATCATCCTTACTGGTAACTCAACAACAATGATTTCTAGTCTCTTCAAAGCTTTAAATGATAAGTTTTCTCTCAAGGACTTAGGAAACTTAACCTACTTTATGGGTATTGTCCAATGATATAAGATCGAAAACGGATCGACTAGAAACAAATGAGAAAATTGGGACAATAATAGTAGGTAGAACATTAAGAGAACTTATCTCTTACAACCCTAGCTATAAAGATATCAAAAGAATAACCAGCCCTTAATACTGTCAGAGTATTCACAAGATAATACGAGGATGCAAGCAAAGCTCACAAGAGAATATAATTCTCAAAACAAATGTCATTCAAATCTTCTTCAAAATAAAGTACAAAAACGCAGCATTATGCAGGCCATCATATAACACTCTAGAATGTGAAACCCTAAGCCTTTATTGCTATAATGATGCCTTTATGATGATTAATTGATTGATTGACACCATTCAAGTTTAAAGAAATAAGAAAACTACTTAAACTTAAAGCAAAAGTCAGCTACCAATATCATTTTATGGGTTATAATGATTAGGTCCTCCTTCGTGTCATGAAAAGGCCATTGGGCTTGCTCGAACTCTTCTTGAATATTATGATTGACACATATGATGCTACCTTGGTTGCCATGAAAACACCATTTGTTCCTCTATCAATAATCCTCAAGCTATTTTTCCCTAATTTCATAGAATCATGTGGGGCTTCTTACTGCTCTAAATAATTATATTTGCCCTAAAATTCTTTTTGAGGTTATTCTCACCTTTTAACCTTAATCTCACCTCAAACATATTTTTTGGAATTATTCTGCAGATGTCTATGCCTTAGGTAACTTTTTGACATTTTTGGTCAAAATTACAAAAATACCCTTATCTTTTGCCACAATCACCATTTTGCCCTTATTTGACTAACAAGCACTCAAACTCTTCTTGATGGTTTCTTTAACTCAACTAGCCCTTATTCTCTCATTTAGCCTTTGATTTCTAGTACATAAATCTTGGGATATTACACAAAGTCTAACTTAACAAAGAAGAATGATAACCTAATGTGCTTCTAATAGTACAAATGATGGGGGTGGTGTGTCATATCCCAGAATTTTAGAAAAAAAATTCTTTCAAAGAGTAGAAAGAGAGAAAATAATTTCCCAAATTATATTTGAGGCACAATTGAGGTATAAATAGTAGAACTTACCTCAAAAGTGAATTTGAAGTATTTATTGTATTTATTTAATTTTGGATTATGAGATGGATATAATTATGAAAAATATAAAAAGTCCTCAAATAATTGGGAAACAATAGGGATAAACCATATTGACATTTATCTGAATGTTTAAAATGGTTTCATGCCCTAGAAATTAAAGTTCTAGGTTCAAATTAATTTTTGGGCTTATAAAATGGAATTATTATTCCAAATTGAAGAAAATCATTTGGGAGCCAATTTAGGTTCAGTAAATGCAAGGAAAATTAGCATATGTAAGGAAGGAATTTTTGGACCAATAATGCCATCTTATTAGGTGGGAATTATTCAAGAAATTAATTATTGAATTTAATTCCATACATGTCAAGAAATTGCCCCAAATTTTCCATTATAAGTCCAAAAATCAAATAAAGAAAATCAAGAATGTTGGGGTGAAGGCAATGGTTTGGGTCAGCAAGGGAGGAAGTAATTATTAAAAGTTATATGGCCTAAAATTAAAGAGGAAAAGGCTCGATTAACATTTATGAGATTTATTTCCAATAAAGCAAGGAAAATGCCATGATTCTCATATGAGATTAAACATCAGTAAAAGTCCACTGAAACCCATTCAAGAGTGGGGAATGTGTGCTAATTAGTGGGCATAAAATGAAGATGTTTTATTGGATTTACTCGGCTATGACGAACTCAATGAATAAGGGACCAAATTGCAAACGAAAGAGTCTAGAAGAGCAAAATGGTCTTTCCATGTCTTCACACCCTTCTCACGTGCCAGCTCCATTTCTCATTGCCTCCCTTGTTCTTATTCTCATTCCATTATCATCGGGTTTAGGAAAGGGAGGGAGTGAGAGAGGGTTTCAGAAAAGGGAGCCGTCAGAGTGAGGAGCGTTGCTTGCATAAGGGTGGCCGGAGACCATATGCAACCCAAGGTTTCGTGTGAGGTGAGCTCTCTGAACCTTTCTCCTCCTTTTGATTTCTCTACTCACTGTTTTCTGAGTTTGGGAAGAGAACTGAAATCGGTTTCAGAGGGGAAGTAGATGACTCTTGGTATTTATGGTTGCATGTGTGCAATTAGTTTTGGGTGATGACTTTCAAATCTACTCCCTTTTGTCCAAGAGGTTGTTGCTCAATTCTTATGGTCAAAAATCACCGATTTAGTCAATCTAAGTGTAGGAACCTTTTCTAATTGGAAAGAGTTTTGCATTTGGTTGTTTCCCTCTATCAATATTGTATGCATCAAATTAGCTGTGTTTTTGCAAACCCAAATTAGAGGACTTTCGGTTTGCATAAGGAGGTTATATATATGGGTTCTCTGAAATTACAGCTAAGAACAAGCTTGTTGATTCATGGAAAATTTGAACCAAAGTCTGTTATGGAAAAAGGAAAAAAAAAAGGAAAGAAAGAAAGAAAGAAAGAAAGAAAGAAAAGATCTTGAAAACTTTTAATTTGAGCAGATGATATTGGATGGATTTAAAGCTGGGCAAATGGTGTTTGCTGACCATGAAAATTGCTGAGCCCTTAGTACACATCTTGAGCTTTAAAATAAGTCCTAGAACACATTGATTGGATGTGTGTGAGAAATTATGAGTTTACAAATGTTAGTTCAGAAAACTGGAAAAAAAAATGATGTTTTGCAGCTGAACATTAGCCGTTTTTGCTTGCTTTTGTGCAGCAATGTTTGAGATCTGGTGCTAGGACATATTTTTCCTGTGTGGAGGATGAAAAGACCTTCCAATAGAGCTTTGAATCACTCAATTTGGGATTTTGTATCAAAACTCATGATTTATTTAAAGGTTTGATACTAATATATAGTTTTTGGAAAGTTAGTGGATTATCGTAAGTATTTGAATATGAAAAGAATTCTTAATTGAGTAGAGGGCTTTCTTTCTATACACTTGGATAAAAAAGATTTCAAAGAGAAGAATCCCCTAAAAAGTAATGAAGTGGGAATTCATTTTCAAAAGGGTAGAGTTCGAAAAGGGGAGTGAGATTTAATTCTATCGAAAATATTTTATACATATAATTGATATATATATTTATATGTATATACACTATCTAGGATTTGACACTTGCCCAAGCCCACTAAGAAAAATGAGGAAGAAGGAAATTTGGAGAAGGTAAAATAGAAATGAGAATGGAAGCTTGGCTAATGAAACTTCTAGTATGGGAAGAAAAGAAAAGCAATAGAAAGCTAATAAAGTTTAAAGGTAACAACTTTACTCATTTTTGCATTTAAGTTGTGTTTATATTTTGTTATGCTTCCTAGTTTGCCACAAGTTGAATAGTTATTTTATCTTGAACATGTTAAATGACTCTTTGAATTATTTCATGGCCATGATTGACAATTCTATATTTTAAGTACATGTTCTTGTATAAGCCTTGGCAATGCTACTTGTTAATTAGTAAATGATGGAAGTATAACTTGATTGTTTGAATGGTAATTGTTTGCTATTGGGATTCTTTGAATTTCACCAATCAATAACTACCCATGCTAGGTTACAAGCTCTTGGGAGAAAAGTGAATGTAAGAAGCAATGGGTAAGTAGAACAAGGAGATAAGCTTTTATAGCATTAGTTTGCTACAAGTTATTAAATGTATAGCGATTCTTATAAGTTGTGTAAATTAAATATGAGGCCTTGGCATGTACATATGATATATATTGATGAGTGATAAGTGATTGTATGCCTAATTATAGCCTTCAAAGTATAATTTTTTTAAGGACAATTTTGATAACTTTTAAGGACAATTTTGAGGCCATATTAAATCATCTGAAATTGTTCCCATCAAAGATATCCACCTTGCGATCCACCTTTGAGCATGCACCTCCTAATCTATATCCCATGCTACATACCCACCTTGTGATCCTTCCAATTGAAAGTAAATATATAAAATGTAATTTCACAGAACATCCACCTTGTGATCTTTCCAATTGTAATATGGCCTCAAAATTGTCCTTAAAATGTGCTTTTGAAACATGTTCTTTATTGATGCTATGGGGTATGGATATTATGTATGTCATGCGCAACTCTAGACATGTAAACAACATGAGTAAGAAAAGAAAGAAACTTGTAAACATGTTTCAGGTGTGATGAACATGCTTAGAGAGGAAAAGAGGTAAACTCCACATTTCACCTATTATTTATGTTGTAGATTTCCTTGGAATTGTTTGTAGTTTATCAAATAATTCATATTTTGCTTGATAGTTCTATTGTAAGCCTGAGAAAAATTTAATGCAAAGGATATATAGGAAAGTAACTTGCAAGTTTCAAGCTTGAACCAAGGTTATTAGAGTTTATCACAAAGATTTATTTTCCTTTTACTTTATGTTTTTTAAAAGGCTCATATTTTATAGCTATTTGTTTGGTGCATAATTAGATTGTACTTACATTTTCTATGATTGATCAGTGATTCATACTTTTATGCCTTCTTTAAAAGTAGTTAATGATGAAATATACTTATGTTCTCTCATATTTTGGCTAGCTTCAATGTTATATGGCTATAAATGTGCAACCAAATTTTTGAAAAAACAATCACTGAATGTACACATGTAATCATTCAAAAATGATTTAGCAAAGGATATTTCATTTCTTATCTATACTTTTTTCTCGCTATTCTTTTTTTAATCCAACACTTCATCTTTATCTGGTTTCAAATGGACAATGATATCATTGGACATGCATCCTGAATAGGTCTTTATTTTTGTATTTACACATATTTATTCTATCATCCTAATATTTATTGAAATGAGATTCTACATGTGGAACAAAAATACTTGCTTTTGAGGAGGCAATAGATGTGTGAAGCATTGAGGTTGGCGAAGAGTTTGTATTGAAATGATAACTTGACAGTGTTTAAATGGCTACAACAAGAGAAGTTTGTTTTGTATGATTGGGACAATGCTTCTTTGATGCATCATTACAGGTGAAGACTTTTGACTATAGGTATACTGGTATAGGTTGTCTCTCATATAAATTGCAATATAGGATTATAAATTTGGCTTGTATAGATTCTCTCAAAAAGCTGCAACCTCTTTAAAGAAGCCAATACAAATGAAGTCATCCTTTGTTTATCTTTCATTAGTAATTTTTGGATTGAAAATTGAACTTTATTACTCAATTGTGTACACATAGTTATACAAGAAATGAAGGGAAAGAATAGAATAACATAATCGAATCAATTCAAGGGATAAAGTTACCATAACTTACATATGTAAATTTACATATAAGCTTATTTAAGACTGTCGATACATAAACAATTCAACATATAATGTTTATCTATAACTCACCCTTTTATCTTATATGTTGTAATTTAAATTAATTATTGATGATTTCTATACATTACTTGGAAGGCACCTAACATATTGTCGTTAACAACTATTAAGGCCAAGAGTTCTGCAATTTCCTTGTGATTGATACTAAACTTGGAATGCAATTTTGTTGTTATCAATGCAATAGCATTAACAGATTTACATATAGAAGAGGGTTACTAAAGTCATTGCTCCATGGACTATTACAAATCTTGAACCATACTGTAAATGTGTATTTCAATGTGGCTTATGAATAAAATCATATGTGATGGTGTTATTAATAATGAGTCTCCGTTAATGGATCTCTTGCATCCATTAGTGAATAAAGTGGGGAGGAAATCTGTATGGAACCAAGGTCAACATGTTGTTGCTTTCATAATAACTAGATTAAAATTAAATAAAACCCTGAAAAGAAAAAGGGCCTAGCAAAAATATAATTCAAACTATTAAAGCTGGAATAGTAAATATGGTATCGAATTAAACACTGCAACTCTGCAAAATGGTGGGGGTTTTAGGTCTACAAAATAGTGGTTGCTTCAACTTTAGTATATTTAAATTTTAATTTGTTCTACTGGTTGACTACCTCATCATTTCTTCCATGGAGAAATCTATCTAAGTTATTATGGGTCATATTATAAGTTAGCAAGTCCATGTTGTTGCTCAAACTTTTGACTTGCGCTAGGAGATGTAAAAAGGAACAAAATTTGAATATAACATAAGTGAAAACTTTTTTGTTCATGCCAAAAGTTGATAAAGCACATCTCAACTTTAAAAAAAGTCGGATATAATTGTTCATTATTGTTTTTCATTTGACAACTACATTTTCTCCTTACTTTGATGACTGGTGGACCACCAACAATTGTTCCAATGAAATAGTTTAGTTGGAGAATTGCTTTTTTCATATATGTTGTTTCAATTGATGAAAGTCCTAAAAAGAGGAAAGCTCGGCAAGTTATGATGTGTTATGATATGATTTTATAACATTCAACCACATCTAAAAAACGAAGATAAGTTTTCCTTGCATGTTGCTTTTGAATTTGATTGAATATATATTAGCCTTCTAAAAGTGATTTCCCTTGAATCACTTTCCAATTGAACCCCATACCAATTCCTGACCTTCAGGTAGGAGTCAATTTCTTTATGTCTTAGATGTATTGTTTAGTGAGATTATTATTCATTTTACCTAATAAAAGAAGTATGAATTTTTCTCTTGAATTTTATTAAAACAAGTTCATGGTCACTTGACCAAATTGTGACTCTTGGACTGTTATTTTGTTTCTTCAACTTAAAAGCTATTCTGCTAGATAATAAGATGATTCTCGTTTGGGTCTTTTTGTTTGTTAGTGGTTGTCAATCTTCTACCCAAAGTTGTTCAAATGATTACGTTACTTAAGAGTTCATGCAATAACTCTATAAACTTTTATTTGTAAAGATGAATTTGATACTAATGGTCTTTGGTTTTATCATGTGCGGATTATTGGGAAAATTTTGATTATCATCTCATACACCTATTTCTTTTATGTCAAAGTTACTTATTCTTATATATCTCTTTTTTTTGTTAAAAAAAAAAACTTATTCTTATATTCTTTTATGTCAAAGTTACTTATTCTTGTAGATCTCTTTTTTTTCAACTTATTCTTATAGATCTTTTCTTGTTCTTCTTCTTCTTCTTCTTCTTCTTCTTCTTCTTTTTCTTTAAATTTTAATTTGTCTATACATCAAATTAGGAGTGCTTATGTTTTCTTTAATATATTCCATGCACACACCAATTCAATTGAATGTTAAAAATGAATTTGTATTATTTCAAACAATGTGAAGCAAAAAAGGGTTTTAGATTAGAATCAAAGATGATATTCTTATATCAACTATAGCATGAAAAAAGAAATTATGCATTCCTTTGAAATGCAAACAAAAAAATAATCCACCGTTGTAGTAGTCATTCACATATTGGACAAATCCACATATAAAGGTAAAAATGATTGGCAATTTCATTATCTTCCTTTTCCATTATTTTTTTTTAATGTTGTTGGAATTTTATGGCCCAATATTTTCTTGCCATAAAAGTAAGAAGAATAAGGTTTTAGAAAAGGAAATATGTGTATTCGTATACAATACTATTTATATGTATGAAAAAGGACAAAAATTTTCTCTCCCAGCTAATTTAAGTGTCATAGAGGCAATTACTTGAACGGATCCAAATCAAAAGGTCCGATGAACTTGAATTCTTTCATAAGTATATGATCATTTCATTCACAATGAAAACAATTCCCTATCCAACTTTTATTTGTTATAATTATCAACAAAAGTCAAGAGTGGTCTCTCCATGTTAGTTTGTATTTTTATAAGCTTGTTTTTACACATGGCAAATTATAGGTTGCACCACCTGGAGTAAAAGGTATGGGTGGTTTGAATAAAGTTGTAGATGACAATGATTAAGGCAAAAACAACTACAAGAAATGTTGTATACAATAAAATATATATAAATTTCAAGGAATGATTGTATAGATTGGTGAAAATATTGAGACATAATGTATGATTATGATTTAATTCATTCCCTTTCATATGTCTTTATTGGAGAAAATATTTGAAAACAAAAGATGTGTTTTTTTAAAAACAAAACAAGAAGAAGAAATCTTTTACACTTTGATTAGATTTTAGCTGAGAATAGCTAGAGAGATGCGTGATAATTAGAAATGATCACCAATAATTTTAAGGTTTGCCTCTTCTGTTTTTGGGTATATGTATTCTCTATTTAAAGGAAATTTTGATCTATGTATTATTGAACACCAAATCTTGATATCTCAACGATCTATATTATAAAGAAGAATGGGTAGTTAACATTAAAAAAAACAAGAAGAAGAAGATACGTAGAACAGATGAAGTTGGCACAATTATGTTTTGAAGGGAGTAAAAATACATGCAAATTTTTAAAAGTGGTGTAATTTTAGCAACTCCGTTAAATAGCTTCAAATGTCCGTCTCTTTTTTGAATGTAAGATCCACTTGTTTTTTTTTTCTCAACTTTATAACATATGTTTTGGCAATTTTAATAGAGTCACTAAGCACCATTCAAAAATTAATTGTGCCAGCAACTCAAATGAAAATTTTCTTTTATCAAAATTGCACCTTAACCTTTAATTTAAAGGTGTAAGACTACTCATTGTAAAATTAAATTAAATATGATATTCGTCTTATTACCATCATAAAGAACATTATAATTATGATTTTTTTTGCAAAAATATTTAAATGTTAATAATAAATAAATGTTCAATGTTGGTTAAATATTTGTTTAATTAATTTTCGTAGATTTGATTAATGGTGAAGATGTATCGACATGGGAAACATAGGGAGATGATTATCTAAACAAGGTTGGTTTCCCTAGAAAATCAATAGCTATAGTGTGCACCTATTCTCTATAAACCAAGGTATTAAAAACCGGAAACCAATCAAGGCAGTGAGTCAAGGGTTAGTGAGTCAGATCGGGGTCAAACCGATCATAACAAAATAGTATAATTTAATAAAAAAAATACTCATGTTTGATTATGAACAAATTAATATCATAATATTTAAATAAAAAGGACACTAAATACATAATGTTTTGATGCATACATATTTCACACAACTGTTTAATTGTAATAATAATAAAATACAATAATGAGAATATATGTTTATTCTTATAATCTTTCAAAAGTTGCAAAATAACAAAATAATGAAATATTAAAATAAAATCAATAATAGTCAGTGGTAGTTTGATTTAGTAATCCAAAAAATAAAAGTAATATATTATCAATATGATGAAAAATTAAAGCAATAAATTCAATTTAAGGTAGTACAATTTCACTAAAAATAAAAATAAAAAAATCAGAATTTTTTTTCAAAAAAAAAAAAGTCATACTCGGGTTAGGATCGGTTTGCCTTGGATTACCCAGTTTATGACCGGTTCGCCTTGAGTCAAACAGGTTCATCCCAGGTTGACAAATTCTAGGTTAGTGCTAAGACCGGACCAGTTGGGTGACCGGGTCGCCGGTTCCCAGGTCAACCAGGCCGGTGCGGTCCAATTTTAAATTCATTGCTATAAACATTTACTTTTTTCCCCATAACTTAAATAAAAAATTTGAAGATCAATTTTAATTTGGAGGTCTATTAGGAAGTCAGGAAATCGTTAAAAGATGTCATAGTGAATAAAAATTGGTTAAGGTCATAAGAAGTCATCTTATTAATTACAGAATTGTCAGTTCAAATCATATTATTAATATGAGGATATTTAGTTTAAATATTGATATGATCTATGCATTAAAACATATGAGTTCTCTATGCAGATTAAGAAATTATTTTTATAGTATATCTGATTTTATTTAAAAAAATTATATATTTACCGAGGGTTATATCAATGTATAGGAACCCGAAAACAGGTGACCCGGATTGACCCAAGGTCAACCCAATCAACCTACCTAGTTGGGCAGGTCGACTAGGTTTGTAACACCTCTCTCTTAGCTCCACTTTGTTAATCATTAAAGACCTTAATTGATCACTTTTAATGGTTGCTTAGACTAGAATTAGTCACCTTAGTGAATTTTAAAACACCAACTCGGGTTACTATTTATTTGGTAACTTAAAATTTTGGCTCAATTTTGAAAATACACTACCAATTCTAGAAAATTTGAAATCAAGTGATTAAAGTCTCTAATGGAAGCTTACTCATCCCCTTATTAGGGAAAAATACCTCTTGGACCAAATTATTACTTATTTAAAACTGATTTGAGTCATAAAAATCATTGTTCATTTGGTTTTGAAATATAAACTTCGCCGCAACCAATTTAGTTGAGCACACAACCAAACCTCTTGGATGTACTTTGCTGCAGCCAACTCTGGACTTCCTTACATCAAACTTCTCAAATTTGATAGGATTTTTCCTCTCAAGACTACTTTGCAGCCGTAGACTTTTTTCTACATCGTGGCCAACTTTCTGCTTATGCAAAAATTGATTTTTCAGCAGAAGTTGGAAATTGTCTAACTTTTTGCATTATCCAAATTTAGAAAAATAGGGTTCTTTAGAAAGCTTGAAGATAATCTACTTGTATGTAAAATTTCATGACAATTGAACTTCATTTGCTCAAAATATCTTATTTTGTTATATTTAAGGGCTTTGGACCCTTTTTAACCAATTTGCATGCTCAATTCTCCTTCTTCATGCATTTAACTTTACAACATACTTACATCATATATCACCAAAATGAATTAATATAGGGGTTTAATTTACATTCATCCAAAAACTCATAGTTATACACATATACATCAAAAGGCATATACAACATTACATGTGCAAAAGATGCACTTTCACGAAAGTCATCTTCACTTACTCTTGCACCATTTTTCCTTTGCTCTTGAAACGTGTACCTATTATTAGTCATTGAAAAGGGCGAGATTTCAAAGAAATCACAATAGTAATTATTTCTAACAAAAACATCAACATGCATAATTAATTGAATATAAACTAGTATGTCATTATATGAACAGCAATATCTTACTTCTAACATATTTGAACAAGGCCAAGGAAATCATTGCATAGCTAAACCATACACACTCACAAGTAAGGATTTACATGTCAAGTGGCTACAACCACATATCAAACATGGCAAATAACATATACAATAATCAATGCAAAGTGGATATAAAAGTTAGAAGTTTTGCTACCTTAAAGCTTTAACTTTCCAATGAGAACTTGGAGTGGCTTCCACTTGAGCTTTGACCTTCTTGGTAAATTACTACTACTACACATAACATAATGTGCTAAACATCAATAACTTGTCATTACTTATGCATTATAATACTTTACACTCTCAATCTCAACTTTAATCTCTAACTTGACTATTTGTATTTTCAATACTTCCAAAATTGTACTTGAGCTTCTACCCTATACAATTTTGCATTTTAAAACCAATGGAAGCATCAAAACACTAAAAATCATACTCTTTCCCCCTTGAACCTCAGCTGCACAAAATTGATCAAAAATGGGAGTAAATGGAACTTTGCAAGATTTCTTTGTACATACATGCATAATCCCATTCCTACACCATTCTCCAACTATTTACTAACATCAAAACATGCATATACATGCCTTAACATTTTCGGTCAGCAGCTGAAGGTAAGGGTTTCATACCATATCTTTAAAAAAAATTCAAACCAACTCAAATCAAACACCCACATGTAGCCAAACATGATAAGAGTTAATTTAAAACACTTGTTGCTTCCAATTTTCCCTCTTCTTCATTTTCTCTCTTTAGGTCTCTTCAAGACCACTCTTGAAACTCTTCATTCACAACCTTAGAGAGAAAACCAATCCACTAGGATGGAAGAACTAGGTTCTTAGATAATTTTATTGGAAGAAATCAAGCTAAATCACTTATCTACCTTGGATTTTACTTGATTTTCCTCTTCTTCTTGCTTATTCTTCACTTCCAGCAAGGGTTATTTTGGGGGCACTTGCTTCTTCAAGGGTTATTGCTTGCTCTTCTTCTTGTTTCTCTCTCTCTCTCTCTCTCTCTTCTGGGTTGCACAAAATTTTGGGGCAGAAATGGAGTCTTGGAGACTTAAATAAAATCTGCACAAGTTGATTAATGAATTACGGGACCCATTTCTACTGGTAAAACCATTTTTTACTGATAAAGCTTCCACTTTTGTAAATATCTTTCATTTCTTTTCATCTTTGCATGAAAACATCACAAGTGGCAACCTCCTCTTCCCCACACTCTCCATTTTCAAAAATGAACTTACTTTATTGAATTGCTTTTTGCTGTAAATGCTTTTCAGGAATTTTCTGATCACTTGACCAGTTTAGTATCACAAAAATTTTCCAAAATTCAACTGATCACTATATGATTTTTCTCATCTCAAATAGCCTTGAATATTCTCTAAATTAATTTTTTCCTGAAAACCCTAAACATCCCTCTTATTTTCCAATTTAGCAAATTGTTGGTGACTTTAGGCTAAAATCAATTTTATAAAATAGAAAATTTTCCAAGATATTTTTCATCATTCTAAGATATATTTTTGAGGTCTCTAAGCATTTTAAATAATTATATTTGGCTAAAAATTAAATAAACAGCCAAATATTAAATGACCTTAAAAATTCCATCAAGGGTTATTTTGATCATTCTAATTTTAACTGGACCTCAATCTATGATTAGTGATTTTTTTCTACATTTCTGGACCTGGGGTCATTTTGTGATATTTTGATCATCTTTTCCCAAATGACCATTATGTTCTTGACTTTTCCAAAAATGACCATTTTACCCTTACGTTTTCTAAATTTGTAAAATGGTATTTTTGGACTTCCTTCCTTTTGTTTTCACTCTCCTGACCTTAGTCTCTCTGTAGCCCCTCGTTTAACTCTTAACATTGGTTACAGGAAAAATGAGGATATTACAGGGTTACCTTTTTTAAAAATTAAATTTTTTAAAAAAATGGATGATTTTTTTTTTAAAATTTCAAATTTGAAAGTTAAAAAAAAAATCCCTTCCCCACACAGGCCCACTGTCGCATCTATATTTTCTCATCTTCTTTTTAATTATTTTTTAAAAGAACGGATGATTTTTTGAAAATTTCAAATTTGAAAGTTAAAATAAATAAAATGAAAAATAAAACCCTTTACCATATATATATTTTGACATTTCGTTAGGATGAATATTTTGAAATTGTAAATAATGTTGGATAATAGATAAGTTATAAGTATATGATTAATTTGGTAATTGTTACTTTGTTAGTGATGGAATTTACTACTTAATTTTTAGAATTTTCAATTTTAAGGGGTTTGATTGTGTCAATGTGTAATGAGATTTATTTTTTAATTTTTTTATTTCTCATAAATTTGACCCCCAATTTGATTTTGATCTGACCCATTGACTCTTAATTCACTATCTTATCCTGTTCAGTCACCAGTTCGAGTTTGAGAAGTAGGAAGAAAATGAAAATGTTTACAAAGAAAATGGAAAATGTTTTTCTTTGATTGTTATTGTTAATAAGTGTGTTGAAAAAGATGAAAATGGCTACAAAGAGGAGGGAGGAGGGAGGAGGGAGGAGGGCGGAGGGAGACTGGAGAGAGAGACAGGTCTTGAAGAAGATGGCAGGGGTTGCTAGGTGAGAGTTGAGACTGTGAGAGAGAAGGAGCACGTTTTTTAAGGTGAAAATTAGTGAATTAAAATCATTACGAGAAAACTTGCCACACTAGATGACACATAAGCCGAAATTTATCAACATGTCAAATTTTAATTGGAAAACTTGCCACCTAGCAGTCAGTAGGACATTTAGACAAATTAATGGTTTTACTTATTTTACTTCATTTGAAAAATATAATATCTACTTTTGCACCTTCAAAAAATGAAATGTGCCAACTGCATTTGGACAAACACTTAGACGTCAAATTTACGCATTTACCCTATAATCTAAATCTTTTCAAACTTTAATTATCTTTGTTTACTTTTGCTTTACATCACCTTTGAACTTGAATCATTTTTTGGCCAAAAAAAAAAAACTTGAATCATTTTTACTTTTGCATTACAGCTTTACTTTTGCTACCCTGGCATAACACTAACCATCAGGATTTTGGAATAAGGAATAGTAATATTTTATGCTTGTGAATATACATATCTATCTGTATTAATTTCTTATAAAGGCCTACCCATCAAAGAGTACTATAATAGCTGAAGAATATGCGCATCATTAATCTCTTGAAGTCTATAAAATCTGTCACATCTCATATACCCAAACGTCCTAGGAAGAGTTATAAAACGCTCAAAAGATATTAATAAATATAATTACACAACACCGTGATTTCAAACTAGTTTTCATACTATTGAGTAGGGGTGTGAACAGGCCAGGCGGCCTGTAAAAGCCTGCTTTTTGCAAAGCCTATTTTGTTAAACAGGCCAGGCCCAGGCCGCCTCACAGGCTTGTTTGACCTGTCAGGCGGCCTGGGCCTGTTTTTTTTTTTTTTTACCTATTAAAAATATAAGAGAATGGGAGATGATGGAAGGAATTGAAGTGGCCCTCCAATACTTAATATTGATTTGCTTACCACTAGTTCATCACACATCTTTGTTACATATTGTACAGTTTTAAAATTATAAACTCATTTTAATTACAATCCTTACTAAATTATTCTAGGGTTTTAGTTCATTAGTCATCACACATCAATAGCCGTTGCCCCTTCGTCCTTCAGACTCCCCATTACCTTCTTCATCCCCTTGAAACTGAGAGCACCACTGCACGCTTGCCGTCAGCCATCGCCTGTGCACTTGCCGTCCCGTCAGCCGTCTCCTGCACTCTTCGTCCTTTCAGATCCGCCTGCGCGCTTGCCGTCAGCCGTCGCCTGTGAGCTGGACTTGCATCGCTGTTGCTCATCAGTCATCGCCGTTGCTCATCAGTCATTCCACTGTTCCTTTGTGCAACTTTACTTCAGAGTTCAAAGACCTTGGTGTTGTCTACTAGTCCTCACTCTGGCATTAACAGCTTGGTCTCATCCTTTGTGCAACTTTTGCAGGTATGAGTTGTTATTTTCTCCCCTTGCCTTAATGGACAGATGAATACATAGGTCTTTTTGAGTATAATTCTTTTGGGAAATAAGTTATTGCAGCGCTGAACTTGAAGTTATATGAAGAACACATTCTCTGCTTCAGAATTGAAAAGATTATTTGTTATCAATGGTTATGCTGCTCAGTGCTAGTCTTTTTTAGTTTAAACTCTGCTTGGAATACTTTTTATGAATTTTTTATTAATTCCTTGTTAGGTTTGGGATGTAGTAACATGCTTATGCTTGCCACTATACCTGCCTTTTCAGTTGCATTTATTTTTTTTAAAATTTAATAAGCAAGTTATTAACAGAAAATAGGTCTGCAGGAAGAAAACCCATCTCGAGAGAGCACTATTGTAAGAACAGCTGGAAAACTCATTCCATTCCATTTCAACAGGATTCCTGATATTGTTGATTCAAGTAAACAACAGGAATTTGAGTTCCCTAAGGTGAGTATTAGTAGCCTACAATGCTGTTAACACAATTTGAGTTCGGTGATAATCTTAGACTATGGATCTTCTGCACATATCTAGATTAATTAGGTTGATTATAATAATCTAATTACGTTGCAAGCCATGAACAGCCCCACCACCACAGTACAGTGGCCCAAATGAAAGGCAAGGACGTAGGTGTGGGATATTAATTGGGAGTGGATTGTATGTTTCTGATGAATTCTTAATTTATCGATTGTGTTGATGGAAATAACAACACAGATTAAATGGAAAGAGATGTATTGGTTAGATATAATATTTCTTATTATAATAATATACATTTCATATTTGCTAAATTGTTGTATTATTAGGTTGTGCCTTAATTAATTAGATTGTAACATTTTTTTAATGTATTTGAGATGATTTTAATTGATTTTTGTAATTTATAATATATTTTATGTTTAGGCCTCTTTTTGGCCTGTTTTAAGTTTTGGCCTGTTTCAAGCCTGTTTCTGAAACCTGTTAGCCTATTGACAAAAAATCAGGCCTTTTAACAAGCTTCAGGCCAGACTAGGCCTCATACAGACCAGGCACAGGCCTGAAAAAAAGGCCTGTTTCAGGCCACAGGCCAGGACCGCCCAAAACAGGCCAGGCCTATTTTGGGTGGAGCCTAATCTGGCCTGTTTCCACCCCTACTGCTGAGTAAGCAGTACGATAAAGATCGATCAACCTATTACTAAAAAAATTTAGGGGTTTGGCAAAGAGTATGAGTTCAGCAAGCTTGAACAAAAGTCAAAATAACACTTCTCATATATAAAGTTCACTTGAAGTAAACACAGAAACATTTACCCACCAAAAGAAGAAACGAAAGACTGAAACACAGAAGAGAAGGAACTCAGGAAGCAAATAAAGTCTCAACATATCAATTACAAAATGTTTTTTAAGAAATCCCTTGCTTCCTTATGCCGCCATATTCTTGAGGAAAACGCTAGTCAAAGCATTCTTGCACTCCAGGGAAGCCTTGAGCAATTCGATACCCTAGATATCAAATGAAGACAAATACATAAATATTAAAAAAAATTGTAAAAAAAAAAAAAGCATTACATTTTAAGTAAACATATATAGATAGATCATCCAACGCAACAGGAGAAAATAATTAAGATTAAACAAAACAGAGTTCCATCATATGTTTAGTTTTCATTTTCGGGAGATTATAGGGATTGAAGTGAGGTTTTCTATCACAAACTATTGTCTATAATCGAAGCATGTTCTAAGTAAATCTGATTAAATATACATGCTATTCAATTTAAATTAAATATAAATTCATATAAAACCTTTACTTGATTCTCACTTAAAAATGGTCCTAAGAAAAGGGGCTATGTTCTATGACATCTTTGGGAAAGTCCCTTCCATTTGCGATTAATATTTCAGATCCTAAC
>QFDD01000760.1:0-35519 GCA_006871305.1 Vachellia collinsii
TTTTTTTTTTTTTTTTTTGTATGGGGACAAGTCTAGGCACATTTACTGCTAGTAACTGCTACTAATCACTTTTCTATTCAGTGCAAATTTGTAATTTTAGGATCTGAATATTGTGATTTAATAAAAAAAATGTTTTTTTTGTGTGGGTCTGCTTAGGGACCACTTCTAACGGCTTCTTTCATTTTAGAAATTATTTTTTTCCCTTTTTCTCGATCTCATTTTAGAAATTGATTACGGGTATAATGTTGAAAACCCTAATCAGTTGGGCCAAAAAAAAAAAAAACCCTAATCAGATTTTATTTAAAACGGCTAAGTTTTTCAAATTCGCTAAAATTTGACCGTCAGAAGTAGAACACCGTCTATCAAGAAAAAAAAAAAAAAGTAGAACACCGCCTCTTTCAGCTTCGTCACGTCATTCTATTTAACACCTGGGAGCGTATAGAGAAATGATTGATGTTTCAGAAGGGACGCTCTCCAAGCAAGCCGCGAAGAATTGTAAAGAAGTTCTTGTGCATCTCCATTCACTTTCTTCTTTTGTTTGTGTTTAGATTGTTGACGTTGTTCCGAATCAAACGTTTTATACGAACATTCTATTCTTTATCTGTTCCCAGTGGCTTAACTTTTGTTCATTCTTTGTATACTTTAATAGTCGTCGTCGTTTGCTGCTTGTTTTCCATGTAAAAAACTTACCCTTTTGAGAGTCTTGAAGAAATCTTGTCTATGGCTACTATGGATATGATTTGATTCTCTACGTTAATTAACTAGACGATCTTTATGCGCAGTTGATTGTGTGGCTTGCTTGATGCCTTATATGATGAACATAGTATCTTTACTGAGCCGAATTCCTAGGCCAAAGATTTCGCCTCCTCTGTGTTATGGAAGTTCTGTATCCCAGTATTTTGATGCTCAAGTTAAGATATTTATAATTTATAAAGTTCAATCTTCATACTCCTGTGTTGGATAAGAAACGTTTATCAATGATCTTCTTGAATTTATATTGATCTATCTGATGCAGATTGCTCTCCCATCTTCCTGATGTTATAATCTCAGAGGACTTTACCGGAGAGAGGACTGATTGATTCTCATAAGGGGCTTTCTCCAGCAAGCATGAAACTAGAATCGTAGATCAAAGGTATTTCTCTTCCCCTTTTGTTTTCTTCTTTCATTATTGTGTCTAGATTGTCCGTCACCGATGTTCGAGATCTAATCGTATATGCCAAAAATTAGACTCTAGTCACTGAATTCGTTGTCGTCAAGTGTAGTAATCCATAATTCCTTTTCGATAGATTATTTTCAATTATCTTCATTCTCATTTAATTTTCAGATTTCTTACGCAGTTTAATTGTGCGGCTTGCTTGATGCCTGATTTGAGAAACACAATTTTCTTACTGCATAGAATCCTTAGGCCTATGGTTTCCCCTCCTCTCATATGCAAGTTCTATGTCCTTCTATTTTGATGCTTCATCTGATTCATCTATGTTAGTGGTGGATGTTGTACTTGCTTCTGCCATGGCTGTTATGGCAATCTAAGCTCCTCTTAGAGATTTCATGCTAATCAATATTTCTTAGTAAGTGGGCTTTTGGCTGATCGACCCAATTTTTCATATTTCAGCCATACTGTGCTTATTGCTTTGCCTTTTAAATCCTTTCCTTCAGATTATTATGGTTTTGAGTGTTTATGAGTTTCTCATTTATAAACATTTTAGTAATAGATAGCTAGATATAACTTAGTTCGAGATTAAGGCCTCGTAATGTTGACACAGAGTCTACCTTTTTCTGTTGCCTTCCGTAGAAGTCTTAATTACGGTGTGCCGTTGTTTTATTAACTTGAAGTAAGTTCAGCAAGACCCAATCATATTTGAAGCTTTCTAAGACGCTTTCTTTCATCCCTATCCTCAAGTTTTTTTTTTAAAAATAAATACACTATATTTAATTGCAGAATTGCATCAAATAGATTCACTTAACACATTATTTATTTCTTCTGTTTAACTGAGTTCTTTCTTTGTTCCGCCCTCCCACTGCCATATGCTACAAAGGCACAAATTAGTTATTCATTTTTTTTGTGTGTGTATAAATTAGTTATTCATTGGTGACTACTAACTACTACTTATCACCACATTAATTCAAATGATTGAAGTTGAAGAACCACACCATGTTTTCCATATCCTTTTTCACAATATGTAGGCTGAACTAGCTCTGGCTCTGGTGACGCTGCTAGCAAATTTATATTTTGAGGACGGCAAGTACAAAAGCAAGCCCCGGAGAATGGCAGAGCAGAGGTATTCTTTTGCTTCTCCTTTTGCTTTATTTCTTTTGTTTGTGTTTAGATTGTTGACGTTGTTCCGAATCAAAGCTTTATCCCAACATTTTATTCTTTATCTGTTCTCAGTGGTATATTTAGATTGATGTCCTTGTCGGCTACGTGTTTTCCAGTCAAAATGGTATCTTCAAGTACCTCGTTATTAATTAATGAGATGGCCTATGACTTTCCCCACTGGATGACATCTTCAATCTCATTTAATCTCCAGATTTCTTGCGTAGTTTAATTGTTTTGCTTTCTTTCTTGATGCCTGATTTGATGAACGCCGTTTCTTTATTGAACGAGAAACATAGCAGGTAAACTCAGCCTCTTTTGGAGAATTCAGGTGGTTCACTGAAGTTTATTTGTCGGTTTTATGGGTTAAAGTTTGATTTACTGCCTGACCTTGGTCGCCATCAACGAGCTGCTCATATGGTGCCTAATTTAGTTAGTAACCTTCCCTCAAAGAAGTTGAGATAGTGCCAATTTGAAGAGACGAATTCAAGCAACAAAGTCGATTGGCATTGGGGAATAACTATACAACCTCACGTAACTGAAATTTGGAACTCTGCTTGAAAAAGATGTATCTGAAGGCTTCAAAACTTGGCAGCGAACATAATATTCTAGTGGTTGTTACCAGAAACGGTTTAATTGTCCTAGAGATTGCAAGCTGTCACTTAGCATCTCTTCCTAATGGTATTTTGTAAAGCAAAAGGCTTTAAATTTGTCAGATCCTGCAGTAGACGAGTGGGAAAGACACATACCATCATCAGTTGATGCCATTTAAAACCGGAATAATTGCAAAATGCCAATGCTTGTTCAATCCCGGAAACTTGACTCAGAGGTAGGTTATTGTGTCTTATTGTCTGGTGCTACATTTGTCATATATTAGAGTCACTGTTGTGTGTTGACCATGTTTTAGAAAAAGGTAGCTATAAAATTGTTTTTTTTTTTGCCGACTAGATTGTTTATTGTTTTTTGTTAGATGTACCCAGAAAATTGTGTGCATCCACACATAGAAGGACTTTACTTTAATCAGTACGTTTTTTTTCCCTCTGTGAAGTGACACTGGAAAGAAGTAGTGCGTACACAATTCTAGGCTTCCAAGGCTTGCAACTTGTGTTTAATATACAATTCTAGGCTTCCAAGGCTTGCAACTTGTGTTTAATATGTCTTTTTGATATTGTTGTATCTACAGAGTCTGCAATTGGGATGTTCTTGTTCATATTTTACTTGCAGTCCTGAAACTTGTGTTCATAATGTATACCTTTCTGATAATGACCTTTCTGATAATGACTCTAAAGATGCAAGGGGCATATATGGAAAATCAATGCATGGTGGATACCCATGTGATGAGAACCGTCGAGTGATGTTAGAGGTAAAGAATTTTTTGTCATCTACAAACTTCCCTTTTTTTTTCATTAGTGAAGAATATATTTCTGAATCTGTTAGGTACTGGTTGGGAAAAAAATGTTTCTAATTTATAAAATTTAACTTATTTTCTCCTTTATTTCTACACATTAGATGTGCAATTAGTTCCTTTTTGTCCTTGGTGCTATAATATATTTGGAGCAGGTCTGATTAGAATATGTGGAGCTTTTGCTTGCTGACATCATGACGGGTCATTTGATTTTTTTTAAGAATTACTGGTAGAATTCTTTACTGGTAGAATTCTTTGGCCTATCCTATGATTTCCCATCCTCTCATATGCAAGTTCTGTGTCCTTCCTTGTATTTTGATGCTTCCGTTCGACTCATCTATGTTTGTGGTGGATGATGATGATGCAATTGCTTATGCCATGTGTCACGATCTACTCTAGAGAAGTCTTTAGAATCCCCTTGTAAATACAAGAGTACACTAGGTTATTTTAGAATTCTTTGTACTTCTTCACATATGTAAAATATCTAGATATTTTAGGAGAGTATTATGGAAGATTGATAATAGACCGTTAGATCAAATAGATCTCTACCATCCATTGAGGAGGTGAAGTAGTATAAATACCCCTCAAAAGTTCATTTGTAAGCATCAAGCATTTTCTAAGTAATACACAAGTATTCTTTCACACTTTCTCTCTAGCTTTCCTTAGCTTCCCAGAGGCTTACTAGCAAGTTCTAAGTCCAAGTTTTGGTTAAGCTTGCTAGGCCGCATGGTGCTATCATTAAGTAGATACTCAGTATGTGACAGTTGATATCAAAGCCATGTTGAAGTTCAAGAGAAAGAGATGGCCTCATCTGTGACTAAAGTTGTCCCTTCCCAACAAGGTGTTGGAAAGAGGCAGCAAGGAGAAGGCCAACAAGGAGATGGTTACTACCTTAGCTTCCCAAAGGCTTACCAGCAAGTTCTAAATCCAAGTTACGGTTAAGTTTGCTAGGCTGTACGGTGCTGACATCAAGTAGATACTCAACACGTGATAGTTGGTATCAGAGCCAGGTTGAAGTTCTAGAGAAAGAGATGGTCTCATCTATGATTGAAGCTGTCCCTTCCCAACAAGGTGCTAGAAAGAAGGGCAGCAAGGAGAAGGCCAACAAGAAGATGGTTACTGCCTTAGAAGAGAGTGACTTTGGTGGAAGTGACTTAGGGGAGAAAGTCGGAGATGTTGTCCAAATCATCTAAGGGTTTGAGTCTATGGAAGATGACGGAGATGCAAGACGCCCTCCAGGTAGTTGCGAAAGGGTGGTTCGAGGAAGTGGAGACCCTTAAGGTTGAACTCCAGGTGTAGAGGGGAGAGAATGATGTGCTACGAGCACAAGTGGAGGAGCTTGTCATGCAAGTGACGACTTGCATGGCCGCGGTGACCAATATAGGCCTTCCTCTTCAAAAGCAAACATCCCCAGACCTTCCCTCTTTGGTGGGGCAAGGAACGCAAGGGAAATTGATAGCTTCCTTTGGGGACTTGAGGTGTATTTCTGAGCAATAGGTATCACGGAGGAAGTCCAAAAGGTAAGTAATGCTTCCTTCTCCCTTAAGAATATTGCTTTTGTATGGTGGCGTCGCAGATGTGACGACGTCAAGAAAGGGTCCGAACACATCCAAACATGGGATGAGTTCAAAAAGGGACTCAAGAGGTAGTTTTATCCTGAGGATGCGGAGAATGAAGCTAGGCCAAGTTTTGTCGCCTCCTATACAAAGAGGGACATATTCGAGAGTACATACAAGAATTTCTAGAGCTACTCCTGGAGATCTCTGATATGAGTGAGAAAGACGCCCTCTTCACCTTCCTAGATGGATTGTGTCTTCACCAAAGCTTGATTTGAGGAGTGGGTACTATCAAGTACACATAGCCAAAGGGGATGAGCCAAAGACGGCATGCGTGTTACACGCTATAGATATATGAGTTTCTTGTCATGTCCTTTGGTTTCACAAAAGCACCGGCCACATTTTGCACTCTCAAGTACTCGTTCCTTTTGTGATAGTTTACCTTGATGATATAGTCATCTATAGCAAGATCTTGAAAGAGCATGTGGAACACTTGCGACAAGTGTTCTCTACATTTTGGGACAATGAGCTCTATGTCAAGAAGGAGAAATGTTCCTTTACCCAAGAAGAAGTGTCATTCTTGGGACATATCATTGGCAAGAGTAAGCTATGTATGGATCAAGCCAAAGTGAAGGCTATTCATGAGTAGGGCTTCCACCCATAAAGGTCACCGAGTTAAGATCATTTCTTGGTTTGGTGAACTACTACTGATGATTCATCCGAGGTTACTTTAGTATTGCCACTCCGCTCACTGATTTGTTAAAGAAAAGGATAGTATGGAGTTGGAGCCCCGAGTGCCAATAGGCCTTTGAAGTTTTAAAGACAGTTATCACTGAAGAACCCGTACTGGCTCTTCCGAATCTCAACAAATCATTTGAGCTACACACTGATGCTTTTGACTTTGTGATTGGAGGAGTCTTAATGTAAGAGAGACACCTTATTGCTTTTGAAAGCTGAAAGCTTAATGATACAGAGAGGTGGTATATACAGGACAAGAAAAAGAGATGACAGTGGTAGTTGATTGTCTTCCAACTTGGAGACACTACCTACTTGGGAGCAAGTTCATGATCAAAACAGACAACGTGGCCACCGGCTACTTCCAATCTCAGAAGAAACTTACTCCCAAACAAACACGGTGGCATGATTTCCTTACGGAGTTTGTGTATGACATGAAGTACAAGCCGAGCAAGGCCAACTTAATAGCTTATGCCTTAAGCCACAAGAGCACCCTTGTCAGCATATGCCGCCCTCACATAATTTAAGGGAGCATATCAAAGAAGGGATGAAGCATGATAAGATAGCCCAATCCATCATTAGCCTCGTTAAGGAAGGCAATACTCGAAGATTCTAGGTCAAAGATGGATTGCTCCACACAAAAGGTGAACGCATCTACATGCCCTTTTATGACAACCTTTGGCGGGCAATGTTGAAGGAATGTCGCGACAGTAAATGGGCCGGCCATCCTGGCCTACATCGCACGTTGGTGCTAGTAGGTGATTCCTACTATTGGCCTAAGTTGAAAGATGATGTTGGGGCTTACGAAAAGACTTGCTTTGTTTGCCAGCAGGGCAAGATTGAACAGGCAGCACCAGAAGGGCTGTTACAACCTCTCCCTGTTCCTGGATGTCCTTGGGAGAGTATCTCTATGGACTTCATTGTGGGACTACCCACAAGTGATGGATTTAATTGGGTCTTCGTGGTGGTCGAACGATACTCTAAATATGCCACCTTCATTCCTGTGCCTGAGCAGGCAGCCCAAATAATTCTTTAAGCATGTGGTCAAGTATGGTCCTGCCTCTTTCTATAGTGAGCGATCGGGACGTTTCTGGACAGAGTTGTTCAAGCTTATGGGTTCCGAGCTCAATTTCTCCACTAGTTTTCACCCCCAGAGTGATGGACAAACTGAGATAGTGAACACTTTTTTGGAACTATACTTGAGGCACTATATGAGTGCTAACCAATGCGATTGGGCAAAATTGCTTGATGTAGACCAATTCTCATACAACCTGCAGAAGAGCGAGTCCACTGGTCAGAGTTCGTTTGAGATCATCACGGGTCAACAACCTTTGACATCAAGCACCATTGCCTCAAGTTATAAAGGTCCTAGTCCTCCTGCATACAAGTTCGCGAAGGACTAGAATGACCAAGTCGCGGGCTTACTTGGAGAAAGCCTCCAAGAAAATGAAAAAGTGGGTTGACAAAAAGAGATGTCTAAGAGAATTCCAAGTCAGGTATCTTAACCACATCAGATTAGGCGGAAGACACCAAGGTCTTGTCAGGAGGTACGAGGGACCCTTCCCCATTCTCAAAAGGGTAGGGATCCAAGTCTGTTGAGTTGCTCCTGGTATCAAGTAATCATCCTATCTTCCATGTAAGTCTACTTAAGCCTTATTATGGAGACTACTTGGATCTGGATAGAGGTATCTCACAACGCACACTGATGAGTACCAAAGTTCAATACAACAAATAGGTCGAAGAGATTCTCGCTCATCGAAAGGTGCGCCAATCAAACCAACCTCCACTTTATGAGCTTCTTGTCAAATGGAAAGGACTACCACAAAGTGAGGCAAGCTGGGAGCCCATCTCGCATTTGTGGCAATTCTGGGACCAGATCCCAAGCCTATGAGAATATGAAGACAACGAAGAAGTCGCCGGATAGGTGGGGGAGGATGTCACGGTCTACTCTAAAGGATCCTATAAATCTCTAGAATCCCCTTGTAAATACAAGAGTACACTAAGTTGTTCTAGAATTCTCTATACTTCTCCACACTTTTCCATACATGCAAAATTTCTAGATATTTTAGGAGGGTATTTTGGAAGGTTGATATAGACCGTTAGATCAAATAGATCTCTACCATTTATTGAGGAGGTTGAGTAGTATAAATACCCCCAAAGGTTCATTTGTAAGCATCAAGCATTCTTTCACACTTTCTAGCTTTCCTAACCAAAAGGCTTACTAGCAAGTCTAAGTCTATGTTCCGATTAAGCTTGCTAGGCCGCACGATACTAACATCAAGTAGATACTCGGCAGGTGACACATGGCTATTGCTGTAATCCAAGCTGCTCCTTAAGTTTTCATGCAAATCAAGCATAATGGTCATAATAACATGAAAATTGAGTGCTTTTTTGTTGTTTATTGATCTGTGTTTAGTGATCCTTGTGGAAACCATTTATCATATTCAAATATTTATGTTAAAAAAATAATTATTCACCCACATGTTACACCACATATTCAAAATAAACTATTTGCTAAGGTAATACAAATTTGAATTTTAAGTAGATTGAGTTAAATTTTTTATTTTTTAATAAAAAATCATCTTTAGACATGTTAATAAATAGTATGATATATTTCAAAAACTTGAAGCAATTTTAAGGTAATGCATTTGTATTTTATGCTTTACTCTGAACCATGTTTAATCATGAATAGATGTGTGTGTGTGTGTGTATTGATATTTAAATAATGATATATCAGTTTAGGTATTGATTCATCCCGAGTCTTAGGATGGGTGTGGTTTGAATTCTTTTAGGTAGCCTACAAAGTCGTAAGAGACTGGTGAATACATATCTGATTTGGATTGAAGGGAATTGAAGTGTGTTTAAGCTTCTAACAAGATGGTTAGTGCTTTATTCCTACAAGCTGCATGATTTTGAATCCCACTTCCTTTGAAAGGAATTGAAGTGCATCCCAGTTACCATCTTAAGTTTTTGACACAATGATTAGCATTTTGTTTATGAGGTTCGGTATCACTACCTGCGATAATTTAACTGGCATGATATTCCATCTCTAAAGCTTTTGTTCTTGAAGTTCATTGCTTTGTTCCTAGGGCTTGATATCATAGCTTGCATGAGTTTGAATCTCTACTCTATTAAAAGGAATTATGGTGTGCCTATACTATATTATCTTAATCTTTTGGCATGATGGTTAGCACTTTGTTCTTAAGGTTCAACACCACAGGTGTATAAATTCTAATCTCACTTCCATTGAAAAGGTTTGGGGGTGAACCTCTTCTAAGAGAAAGGGAATGATATGTCCTGAGTCTTTGAAGGGATTGTGAATCGGGTTATGCTAGGTTGGAAGGAGATTGGTGAGCCTAAGTTGAAAGGAATTGGGTCTGTTTTCACTACTGTTAGTGCTTTGTTTGTAAGATTTGGCATCGTAAGAGACTGTTGAATCCATATATGATTTAGGTTGAAAGAAATTGGAGTAAGCTTTTGCTTCTAGTTTAAGCTTTTGACAAGATGGTTAGTGCTTCATTCCTAAGTTTTGGTATCACAAGCTGCATGATTTCAAAGCACACTTCTTTTGAAAGGAATTGAAATGTGTCGTGGCTACTATCTTAAGCTTTTAGCACGTTGTTTATGCTTTGTTCCTAAGGTTTGATATCACATCTTGTATGATTTTGAATTCCACATCTATTGAAAGAAATTGTGGTGCACATATGTTAGCGCTTTATTCCTAAGGTTCAATATCTCAACCTGTATGAGTTTCAATCTCACTTCCATTGAAAAGGCTTGGGGGTGAACCTCTTCTAAAAGGAAGGGAATTATATGTCTCGAGTCCTTGAAGGGTGAGCTCGTGCTTAATGTAACAGCCCAGTGCCCTTCACTCTTAAATATTGTCCCTGTTGCAAATAGAGCAGGGTTTTGTTTACCTGGATTTCTAAAATAAACCAAAAAAATGTGTCCATGAAAGTATTTGCACCCCGATAAGTCATGCTTTGTTTCTCTTCCCAATCGATGTAAGACTTCACATTCACCCCTATAGGGGCCTAACATCCTCACTGGCACATTGACCGGATGCCTAGCTCTGATACTAAATTGGATCCTTGTTAGCATCAAAGGTAGGAGGATTATGCCTAGACACAATTTTCCACACCCTGGATATATAGAAAAGTCTAATAAACCTTGGCTCAAGGAGCAGCTCTTAGGTCTCCTCCCTCTTGACCCCTTGATTGCCCCATACTATAAGTGCCATATTCGTTCTCTATTTGGATCTCCTTACTCCTTCCTTGCCTCATTTCTTCCTGGAACTTTTGCATCCTCTCACCAACTGCATTCACACATTCACCACCAGTTTTTTTCAACTGATGGAGAAGAGTAATCTAATCAAACCCGAGCTGATTAGGCTCAGCGTTGCCTCTTGGGTCTGATTGCCTTGATCTGGTCTGCACCATTCTCCCCACATAAGGATGCAACCCACCATAAAAGATAAATAATAAAGTTAAGAAAATAACTTAAGGATTGTATGCCCAAAAACTGACATTGGGCTCAGTCAGCCCAAATAGTTCACGACGGCCCAATTGCCAGCGACGGTCCAGGACACGGCCCAGCAACTGCGCTTGCGACCAAGGCTTGCCAGGAGCCCCGAGCCTGCGACCAGCACCAACGACCATCTGTCTAGTGACACCAACGTTCGTCCTTGGTCCACGTCTCCCTGAAAGTCGGACCAGACCGTTGTGATCCACAGATTTAGCTCCCACACAGCCAAGATTCCCGGAGCAACGTTGCAACAGCCCAATGGCTAGCCAACCACAGTCAATCTATTTATTTTCATTAGTCTGTAACAGGGGGGGCGATTCTCTCAAACTCTTACTCTCTTTCTTACTGCTTCCACTGAGTTTCCTGTCTCAGACTACACTGTACACCCGTTTTCGCATTCAATACACGACTATTGGCTAAGCCATTTTTTCTCCCTTTCTTCTTTGATTCGTCTCTGAGTTAGGCACCGCACTGTGTTTCCCCATCATATACTATTTGTTCCTCGAATTTCCCTTAATAACCGTTTTTCCAGAAATCCATACAAACATTTTGGCGCCAACCATGGGGACCCAACAGTATCTCTACCATCCGCAGTGTGGTATCTGATATCAGGGATCACTAACCCTCTTTGTTATCTGTATTCTGCTGCTATTCCTAACCATGACAGGAAAGACACCCACTCCTGCGGACCGCCCCACGCAACCCACTGGTCCAACCTTAGCTGAATTGGCTGAGATGGTGAAAAAGCAGTCAACTCAATTTGAGGACCAGGCGAGGAAGGTCGTCACACAAGAGGAGAGGCATGCAAAGCAACAGGAGCTACTGCAATGCTTAGAAGGCGATAATGCTGCTTTGAGGGAGCAAGTCGCTACCTTCGCTGCAGGGCACCCTCTGCCGAACAGCACGTAGACGACCAATGGTGACAGGCACCGAGGAATGCCCCTTGGCTCAACTTCGATGAACTCCCACAGGTATTGGCATCTCAACAATGCGAACGTCTGACTCACCTATTGGCATGGGTTCTCATGCAGGACACGACGACCCCTCTGCGGGATCGAGACGTGACAGCGTGACTGGGGGATGGAACCTGTAGAGTTTGTTCGATGCAACTATGCACCCAGTGGAAGAGACCAGAGATGGGCTCGACGGTCCACCAGTCGCTGACGACGGCAACCCTATGACAGCGCCCCCAATATGGCTGAAGAAACTGCAGGAACTGGAGGCTCTCGTGGAGCGAATCCTCGGAGTCTTAATACCAATAAAGAAATGCCAACCTGGGAGCTTCGCTGACTCTCCCTTCGCTAATGAGATTGCCCTGATTGATATGCTGAAAAAGTTCACGCTCCCGTATATCCGTTTCTATGATGGGACGACGGACCTGGATGAGCACATGGCACATTACAGGCAACGCATGCATACCGTTGCCATCCCAAAGGAGCTGAGAGAAGCATGCATGTGCAAGGGTTTCGGATCGAGTCTTTCTGGGCCCGTGATGGAATGGTTCACTTCTTTGCCTTCCCAATCCGTCGCTTCCTTTGCTGACCTCAATGACTCGTTTGTCCAGCAGTTCTCCAGCAGCCGCAAACTGCGTAAGCAACCTAATGATCTGTACAAGATCATCCAACGTCGGGGGAGACGCTCCGAGACTATTTGGGACGCTTTAACCGAGAAAAGGTTCATATCACTAATTGCGATGTGACGACGGCGATCTCGGCCTTCAGGAAAGATCTGTTACCAGACTTTGATCTATACAAGGAGCTTACCAAGTACACATGCAATATGATGGAAGATGTCCTAGCTCGAGCCTGAGCCCAGATCAAATGGGAGGAAGACAAGGTCAACGACCGACGCCACCACACCAGTCAAAAGGAACCCAGTGACCGTCGTAGCCGAAACCCGCGACGGTCGAGCAAGGGGTGGAGAGCAGAGCCCTACCCCAACAACTCCTCCGAGAGATGGGGCTCAGATAAACAGGCGGCGTCAAGCAACAAGACGCGGCCCCCCAAACTTGAAGAACACAACTTTGCGATGTCTCCAGTAAAGCTCGTGCAAGCCCTCTCGGGCATGGGAGATAATGTCAAGTGGCCCCCCAAGATAAAAAAAACCAGCTGATCAGCGCGATAAGACTAAATGGTGTGACTTTCACGGTGACCATGGACACCGTACAGCCGACTGCATAGCCCTGCGATTTGAAGTAGTAGAACAACTCAAGAGGGGACGCCTGACTCATCTCCTGTAGAAAAACGGTCGAGAGAAGGATTCCGCAGCTACCCAGCCGACTCCCCAAGAGCCCCCACGGAACGCGAGAACAGTCAACACTATCGCTCTAGGCTCTGAAATAAGTGGGTACACTTACTTTGCTGCTAAAAGGCACGCTCGAGCCCTGACAAACGTCCAAACGGTAGATCCATTCGATCGTGCTGGCCTAACCATACAGGCCCATTAGATAACTCCAATAGCTAAGGCTTCTACGCCACCTATGTACTTAGGGATCAGACTCTAACGTCAATCCCTTTCCTTGTAACTGGCTGCGACGCCACGTTTGTACTAATTGGGTCCTCGACCCCACTCAATGAATTACGTATTATTCAGCAAACTTTCTTGAGCCTTTTACGGTCGCATGAGTTAAAACTTACGACAGATTAATTAATTCCTGTCTCGACGACAGCACATAGGCTACATGGTCTTTGCGATGACCACAAGCCAACGTATGGCCAAGCAAATCTATGCCATTGGCAAACGAGCGAAGCCTGACTATAACTACTTAGTCTCAAAGACAATCAAACCAGGCAGCCGCGATCGATTGACAGAAATGAAGCAAAGAGCAGTTACAACCTGTGCAAATGAAACAGGCACGATGGCCTGGCATACACTTTGACAAAAAAAATTTTAAAGGGCCACTACGACCCCACAATATCCACGCCCATCGCGGGCAACCAATTTCGGAAGATGGCCACACATGGCCAAAAACATGCCGCACGCAGGGGGAAATAAGTTCTAAGTCTTAGGCCTCCCTGCTTCGTCATGTCCACACCACCTCCCGGCGTTGCTGCTCCACCACTTGCTCCTCCTGGCACTGACAACTCCCCTCGAGTACCTGCGTCTGCCGCTCCTCCCTCGGGACCTGCCGCAGATGATCCGTCCCAGCCATCGAAAGGGTCAGGCTCAAAGGTACATCCACAGGTGGCTTCATACAAGGCGACGATCTCGCGAAAGTCCCATCGGCTTGACATCCCCACCATGTGCTCCTAGAGAGCCTGCGTCAGCCCAAGCAAATACGCCTCCGTCTCTACGGCCCGGACGTCTTCCTTCAAAGCTGCGGCCTCTATCTTCACAATGTCGTGGTCGAGCTTGACGCTGGTCAGCATCCTCTGAAGCTCTGCAGCCTCATCCTTGGCCCATTGGGTCCTCTCGTCCGCGGCAGCCACGACGTCCCTTTGCTCGTACATCATGTCCCAGACGCACTTCAGTTCCTTTTCCTTGGAGGCTACAACCCGCTGGTGGAGGTCCATTTCCCCTTCCGCCTTGGCCAAACGCTCGCCCATCTCAACGAACTCTTGGCCAAGGACGGCGACGCTCTGCAGGCCCTGACACGAGGACCAATGAGCATAAGCAAAGTGAATTAACAAGCTAATGCAGGAAGGGAAACGCCAAAGCAATCAGAGACGTAAACTACCTGCGACAGCCTGGTAAGGGTGTCCTCTATGGCCTAATCACAGCCCCCAGCTAGCATCGTCTGTCGGTCTGCCTCAAACGGCCGGAGGCGTACCACCGGGACGACATTGGACTCATCTGTGAGGATGGGCAACCTGAAAGGACCCGCGGCGTCCGAGGGCACTATCGCACCCTCGTCTTCAACTTTCCTCCTTTTCTGGGGCCCAGCCACTTCCTCCCGCCGAGAGTCCTGGACGGCCTTGCCTTCACGAGCGACTGTCCCAACAGGGGGAAGCGTGAGGAGGAGTGACACGAGCCGGCAACACGGGAGTTGAAGCCGACAAGTCTATGACACCCGCGGGGGAGGGGGCAGTGGTACTAGTGGAAGTGACAGTCACTTTAGACCTCGTCACCGCGAGGTGAAGATGGGCCTTGATTTCCCTCGAACTCAGGGCCGGAGTCAGCCTCCCTTTGGAAGGTGTGGCCTTGGTCTTCATGGCCACGAGCAATGTCACAGAAAAAATCCACACAGTCATCAGATACTGACACAAATCGCTCCCAATAATAGTACCCAAAAGCAGTGAAAGCTTACCATGGGGGGAGTCAGCGAGTTTTAGGAGGAGGCGAAAGTTTTTGTGTCCTTTGGTGGCCCCCATGACGGCTCAGAGGCTTTCCTCATTGGCCCCCCTTAGTCGGTCCTTGCTGGGGGAGGCTGCAAGAACAACAAAACACTCTCGTTAGCGCTTTACACAAGACAGAACATAAAAAGTGTGCGCGAGCACTTACCCTCAAAGTTCCAGGAGGAGCGGACGGGGGCACTGGTGGCAACGACCTGACGGGACTCCACAATGACCCATCGTTCAGACCAACCCCTGTCGTTGATCTGCTCGCTGGTGATCAATGGAGACGACCCAAGACGAGGAGTCAGAGTGAAGAAATTGTCTTTCTTCTTGGCCAGGTAATAGGCCGCGAGGAGATCGGCGACGGTGAACTCCAGATCCTCCCTCAGGCGGTGAAAGCCTCTAGGGACATGACAATGCGCCAAATGTTAGGCATGAGTTGGGCAGGGGCCACGTCGGCATACCTGCACAAGTCGACAATCAGAGAGGGTAGTGGTACACACACCCTATATCGAAAAACTTCCACGAACAGGCTCGTCCACCCTTAGACAGACGTACTAGCAGATGCCTCGGTACGGGGAGCCCTCGCCTTGATCGAATAGAGGGAGGGCAGTTACTGCGCAAGCATTGGAACTCCGTCTCTGAGAGGCAAGATTGAGTGAAGGCAGGACGGACGGCGGCATTGCTCGCACGAGTGCGACGAACCATGGTCTGAACTTCTTCCTACTCACCCCCCGATTCCCGGTCAAGAGACGGCATTGGGGAACTCTCTTCCGCAGAACTTGCTCGGAGTGGAACGGACTCGATCGAAGCGTCGGAGTCGACGGGAGTACCAGACATAGTGAGTGGCCGTAAAGAGAAGGTGAAAATGGCAAGAAAGACGAAAACAAGAACAAGAATTAAGATAATGGTGAAGCAGAAGAGAGACAAAGGCCAAGAGACAACTTATGGAAGACGAAAGGTTGGGAACCGCGGGAAACGTCCTCACGTCTGAGAAAGCCGCGCCCCATCATTACGCCCTAAGAAGTTGTACCGATTCAAATCCATCAGTTAGATGCCCAACACCGCAAATGGCCTAGATTACGCCACGTCTACACGAGAAGTGAACCGATGCCGACACCCGCCTAAGGCCAAACGACATCGCACTTCGTACTCTTCCTGTCCATGTGCCGCGGACAAGAAGAGTGGGGGATTATTGTATGCCGAAAAACTGACATTGGGCTCAGTCAGCCCAAATAGCTCACGATGGCCTAATTGCCAGCGACGGTCCAGGACACGGCCCAGCAACTGTGCCTGTGACCAACGCTTGCCAGGAGCCTCGAGCCTACGACCAGCACCAACGACCATCTGCCTAGCGACACCAACGTTCGTCCTCGGTCCACGTCTCCTTGAAAGTTGGATCAGACCGTTGTGATCCACAAATTTAGCACCCACGCAGCCAAAATTCCTGGAGCAACGCTGCAACCGCCCAACGGCTAGCCAACCACAGTCGATCTATTTATTTTCATTAGTCTGTAATAGAGGGGGGCGATTCTCTCAGACTCTTACTCTCTTTCTTACTACTTCCACTAAGTTTCCTGTCTCAAACTACACTGTACACCCGCTTTCGCATTCAATACACAACTACTGGCTAAGCCATTTTTTCTCCCTTTCTTCTTTGATTCGTCTCTGAGTTAGGCACCGCACTGTGTTTCCCCATTATATACTATTGGTTCCTCGAATTTCCCTTAATAACCGTTTTTCCAGAAATCCGTACAAACAAGGACTCAATGGGACACTAAATGTATGTAGTATGTATATTGCCACTCACCATATGTATGTAGTATGTATATTGCCACTCACCATATGTATGTAGTATGTATATTGCCACTAAATGTAATGCATAAATTAAGGAAACAAGAGTAGTAGCGGTAGCTCTGATACCAAATTGTAACAGCCCAACAATTCTCCCTCGTTAATATTGTCTCTGTCACAAACAGAGTAGGGTTTTGTTCCTCTAGGCTTCTATAATAACCCATAAACACATCCACGAGGGGAAGGTGTTTGCGCCCTTATAATGGTTATTGTAGAAAGCCAAAACTCTGCTCTGTTTGCAACGTGGATAATATCTACGAGGAAGGGGTGCTGGGACCCAATTCTTTGAAAATTATTACTAATCAAAGTAATTAAGGAAGCAGGAGCAGTAGCAATAGCTCTGATAGAGCTACCAAATTGTGATAGTCCAACACCCCTCCCTCGTTGATATTACTCTGTTTACAACACTGTTGTATATTACTCTGTTTACAACACTGTTGTAAACAGAGTAGGGTTTTGTTCCCCTAGGTTTTTACAATAACCCATAAAATATGTCCACAAGGGGAAGGTGTTTGCACCCTTATAATGGATATTGTAAAAAGTCAGAGGAATAAAAACCCTACTCAACGTGGATAATATCTATGAGGGAGGGGTGCCAAGACCCAAATATTTGAAAATTATTACTAATCAAAGTAATAATACACTATACAAGAGAGTGAGAAGGGAATTGTCTTCACATCCACCCCCCATATGGGCCCAACGTCCTCGTTGGCACACCGACTTGATGCCTGACTTTGATATTAATTGTAGCAGTGCAAGGTTTGATATGGGATTTCACATAGGCAATCAAACTCAAGAGGCAATGCTCAGCCTAATCAATTGATAAAACTGGTGTTGATCAAGTTACTCTTTACCATCAATTGACAAAAATGGTGGTGAACGTATTTGATGAGAGGATGCAGAAGTTCTATGAAGAAATGAGGTAAGGCAGGAGTGATGAGGAGATCTAGATAGAGAATGGATATGGCACCAATAGTGTGGGGGCAATCAAGAGGTCAAAGGGGAGGAGACCTAAGAGGCAACACCTCGATCCAAGGTTTACTGAACTTTTCTATATCTAGGGTTGTGGAAGGACGTGTGGAGACCTAAGAAGGATACAATTTGGTATCAAAGACAAGCCTTTGGCAGATGTGTGAGTAAGGACATTGGGCCCCTATTGGTTGGGAAGGAGAACAAAGCATGCTTTATAAAGGATATCTTCCCCTCGTAGACATGTTTTCTGAGTTATTATAGAAATCCAGGCAAACAAAACCCTTATATTAACTCCTATTAGACGGTTACGGTGGCAATTAGTCTTTCGAAAGATAACACTAAGTTATAGTGGACTAGCGTTGCAAGATCATATGACTCTAAAGCAAAGATTTTTAAATCATTTCTTTCCAGCAGTGCTAAGGATGGAGAAGGAATCCCAATTCTATATCTTGAAGCAGGGAAATTTACATGAAGATGATTTCATCTCGACAACATGTATCGCATCTATCGCATATGAGGGAGGGAGAAAGGTTTGGTCGACCTACTTGAGAGGATTAGGCCTGAGTTAAATCCATTTATGGCTTTGCATGGTATAGAGAAATATCATAGGCATGGGTAAAGTTGACCAGTGTAGCAAAGGAGGCTTACAGAGGCTAATGTGGTCAAATATCAGCAGATACAGGGGAAGCCTTCTAATTTATTGAGGCCATCAAAGAGCATGATGAAGAGATCAGGGTTTGGCCCAAGTAGCTTGGGGAAGAGCAAAAGTTTCTCCCAAAGGTGCCCAGATTAGAGAGGGTTGCAACAGAAATTTCAAACTCAAAGGAGTCAAAGGTATGGGAACCATAACTCCCACCGAGACTCTTCAGTGACAATCTCAAGTGCAAAGAGGGAGTATATCGCTAGATATACTAGGGATTATGGCCGAACTCATAATGGGGTTGTTAGGGCCCATCACTAGATATGGTTTAGAGTTGGAGCAAAATCAACAGTCAAGCCATCCCTCAGTTTCTGGTCGAGTTTATGTTTGATTTGAGTAGTTCACATTCCTTTATATCTTGCATGCATGTTCTATTGTGATGATCACACATGCATGTTCTGGTCTTACCTTTCAGTTTAAGAGTCAAACCTGATTAATGATTTATTGAGTTAAGCAACCCAAACTATAATTTGAGAAATTCAAGTGTCTTTTATTAAATTTTTTTCTTTTTAAAACTAATACAAAATTTTAAATTTTACTAAATTCAACATAATTTTTTTTTTTCAATTTTTACTAGAAAAATTACACTTTAGTGAACTTTTCAAAATTATATAACTTTAATAAAATTCAATATCTTTATAATTTATTATATATATTTAATAGAAGTTATAAAGTCTAGAAAGTAAAAACAAAATTTTAGCAGTTTAAAATAATATGATTTATTTTTAATTTAGAAAAAATATGAGTTAAAAAAGGCATGTTTAATAAAATAAAAATATCTAGATAATCTATCATATTAGTGTTGATAATATAAATCAAACATCTTAGTGTTATATTGATTGATTAAATGATATATTGAATTATTGATCATTTGAATACAAAACTTGGTATAAAAATAAAAATTAGCAATAAAGATACTAGTATGTCACATGTGATTTATGGGTAGTTTTGATTTTAATGTTAGTTAATTCTTAATTTTTTGGAAAACATTATTTCTTAATTTTAAATGTAATAAATAACGTAAAAGATTTAGTTATGGGCATAGGCAAATTAGTAATTTTAAATTTTTATTTTGAAGTTTGGTCCTTTCAAGTAATCAACATTTTAATGGTCATTTATAATAAATATTATTTTCTCTTAATCCTTTATTTTTTTCCCCAAAAAAATCTATCTCAAACTTTTTTTTAACTAAATATATTATCTTTTGTACTTAAGAAGTAAATTGTACCGTTTATAACTGTAATATTCATAAATTATAAATAGTATTAGTTATGCTACATACTACTAATTTGATTTGGTCAGCCAAAAATCATATTGGTTTTTCTTATGCCTTAAAAAGTAAATAATAATGTTTATGATATATAAATATTTTTTTTAACCTTGTACCAATAAATAATTAAATAAAACCACATTGATATTATACAACAAATGAAATCTCATATCTAGCATGGATAGGATTGGGGGGCTGGCTATACTTTTTAACACAACAATCTTATTGAACAACATACATATCGACATAATTAAAGTTGAGAGTTAAAATCAATTAACACAATTTTGGGTGTGTTTGGGATGGGGTTGAGCCATTCCAAAAGCTTCTCGTATCAATGAAACCCATTTGGTTGTGCGTTGGGCATTGATCAATTAACTGATATTTGATCAAAGTCAAGTAGGGAGTGTTGGGCATGCTTTTGTCTAGGGGGAATTACTATAAAGTTTCATGCAAGAAAATTAATATCAGAAAGGTCCCATTGACAATTCAAGCAGCTACAAATGACAACTCAAGTTATTCGCATTGACAACTTCTTGGGACCTGTCTGATATTAATTCTCTTGTATGGGACTTTATAGTAATTCCCCCTTTTATCTATGGGATGAGAAAGCCAGAGGGTTATTCACATATAGGTCCATTGTCATTTCACTACTTCATTTTCCAAAAGTTAATCTAAATGAACCTTAGGCACAATATCATAATTTATTATATTTATACTCACTTCACTCCTTAATATAAAATTCTTTTTTGTAGTTTTTTCGGCCAAAGATTCATTTTGTAGTTTTTTAACCCTTTACTAGAAAAAAAACAAATATTAACTATGTCCGTATAGGCCGGTTGGCCAAAAAATTTGTACGTATTAAGAATTTGAAATTTCATTATTTCATGATTTTATACGAAATGAGTGATTAGATAGAAAAGTTGAGCCTCAAGATTCATGTATATCATGGAATAGAGTGCAATCTAATTTTAATATTTGAAAAATTAATCTTTGAGTCCTTAAAATTTTGACGAGTTGTATATTACCCTTAATTTAACTAGATATAACTCAATCCCTATATATTTGATTTGGTTGTAATTTAATCATTCAACTTTGACTTACTGCAACTTAGTTTTTATAATTTTAACCATTTTATAATTTAATCCATGATATTTTACTATATAATTTTCTTTTCTAAAATATAGGGATTAAATTATAAAATGGTAAAAAAAAACCAAAGGAACTGAATTGCAGTGAATCAAAATTTAAGGATTAAGTTACAACTAAATCAAAAAGCATAAGAATTGAGTTGACTGAGTTAAAGTGTGTGGAATGAGTTATAATTGTGTTAAAATTATAGGTTCCAAAAAAACTAATTTTTTTGTAAATTTATAAATTAAATGAGATAAAAATATATTTTTACAAATTAATGTCACACAATTCACACCAATTATTTTTTACAAATTAAAGTTTTCTGTGATGATTGAGCAATTCTCATCCTTAGCCTAGTTTGATAACCTTGGTTACAAAGTTACAAATATGTAATTTTAGGGTATGCATATTGTAACTAAAAAAAAGTTAAAGCACAGTTAAAGCACAGTTGTTTATGTAATCAAAATTGTTTTTCGTTTTGTTTTGTATGGGGACAAGTCTAAGCACATTCACTACTAGTAATTGCTACCAATCACTTTTCTATTCAATACAAATTTGTAATTTTAGGATCTGAATATTGTAATTTAATGTTGATAAAAAAATATTGTAATTTAATAAAAAAAATGTTTTCCTTTCTGCGTTTGCGATGGGGCCACGTCAAAGCGCTTTTTTTTTTTTGCCGGACTAAGCCCATTTATTACTCTTCATCAACTAGAGTATTAGGTGCTGTGACGTGTCAGTCTACTTCCAACGGCTTATTTCATTTTGGAAATTACTTTTTTCCCTTTTTCTTGATCACATTTTGGAAATTGATTACGGGCATATGTTGAAAACCCTAATAGGATTTTATTTAAAACGGCTACATTTTTCAAACTCGCTACAATTTGACCGTTAGAAGTAGAACACCGCCTCTTTCAGCTTCGTCACGTCATTCTATTTAACACCTGGGAGCGTATAGAGAACTGATTGATGTTTCGGAAGGGACGCTCTCCAAGCAAGCCGCCAAGAAGAATTGCAGAGAAGAGGTATTCTTGTGCATCTCCATTCACCTTCTTCTTTTGTTTGTGTTTAGATTGTTTATGTTGTTCCGAGTCAAAGCTTTTATCCGAACATTCTATTCTTTATCTGTTCTCTTTGGTGTAGCTTTTGTTCATTCTTTGTATACTTTAATAGTCGTCATCGTTTGCTGCTTGTTTTCCTTGTAAAAAACTTACCTTTTTGAGAGTTTTGAAGACATTTTGTCTATGGCTACTATGCATATGATTTGATTCTCTATGCCAATAAGTTAGACGATCTTTATGCGCAGTTGATTGTGTGGCTTGCTTGATGCCTTATCTGATGAACACGGTATTTTTACTGAACTAAATTCCTAGGCCGAAGATTTTCCCTCCTGCGTTCTGCATCCCAGTATTTTGATGCTCAAGTTAAGATATTTATAATTTATAAAATTCAATCTTCATACTCCTGTGTTGGATAAGAAACGTTTATCAATCATCTTCTTGAATTGATATTGATCTATCTGATGCAGATTGCTGTCCCATCTTCCTGATGTTAGAATCTCAGAGGACATTACCGGGGAGAGGACTGATTGTTTCTGATAAGGGGCTTTCTCCGGCAAGCATGGAACTAGAATCGTAGATCAAAGGTATTTCTCTTCCCTTTTTGTTTTCTTCTTTCTAAGTGAGTTTTTTGCTGATCGGCCCAATTTTTCATATTTCAGCCAAACTATGCTTATTGCTTTGCTTTTTTAAATCGTTTCCTTCAGATTATTATGGTTTTGAGTGTTTATGAGCTTCTCATTTATAAACATTTTAGTAATGTTAATGTTAACACTTTAGTAATGTTTATGAGCTAGATATAACTTAGTTCGAGATTAAGGCCTCATAATGTTAACACAGTTGCTACCTTTTTCTTTGCCTTCAATAGAAGTCTTAATTACGGTGTGCCGTTGTTTGATTATTAACTTGAAGTAAGGTCAGCTAGACCCAATCATATTTGAAGAAAGAGTTCTTCTGTTTAACTGAGTTCTTTCTTCCTTCCCACCTCCCAATCAATAGAAGTCTTAATATAGTGTATTTATTTCTTCTGTTTAACTGAGTTCTTTCTTCCTTCCCACCTCCCACAGCCATATTAGCCCAAGGCACAACTTAGTTATTCATTCTTTTTTTAGGTCAATAAATTAGTTATTCATTGGTAACTACTAACTACTACTAATCTCCATATTAGTTCAAATGATTGAAGTTGAAGAACCACATTAAATAGATTCACTAATGTTTTCACAATATGTAGGCTGAACTGGCTCTGGATCTGGTGACGCTGCAAGCAAATTTATATTTAGAGGACGGCAAGTACAAAAGCAATCCCCGAAGAATGGCAGAGCAAAGGTGTTCTTTTGCTTCTCCTTTTGCTTTATTTCTTTTGTTTGTGTTTAGATTGTTGACGTTGTTCCGAATCAAAGCTTTAATCCCAACATTTTATTCTTTATCTATTCTCGGTGGTACACATTTTCGTTGTCCTTGTCGGCTACTTGTTTTCCAGTCAAAATAGTATCTTCAAGTACCTTGTTATTAATTAACGAGACGGTCTATGGCTTTTCTCACTGGATGACATCTTCAATCTCATTTAATCTCCATATTTCTTACGTAGTTTAATTGTTTGGCTTTCTTTCGTGATGCCTGATTTGATGAATGCCGTTTCTTTATTGAACTAGAAACATAGCAGGTAAACTCAGCCTCTTTTGGAGAATTCAGATGGTTCACTGGAGTTTATTTGTCGGTTTTGTGGGTTAAAAGTTTGATTTACTGCCTGACCTTGGTCGCCATCAACGAGCTGCTGATATGGGGCCTAGTTAGTAACCTTCCCTCAGAGAAGTAGAAACAGTGCCAATTTAAAGAGATGAATTTAAGCGACAAAGTTGATTGGCATTGGGGACTAATGTATACAACCTCCCGTAACTGAAATTTGGAACTCTGCCTAAAAAAGATGTATCTGAAGGCTGCAAAACTTGGCAACAAACATAATATTCTAGTGAGTTGTCACCAGGAACGGTTTAATTGTCCTAGAGGTTGCAAGGTGTTGAAGGACCAACCTTTGCTTTTCTCACTTAGCATCTCTTCCTAATGGTTTTTTGTAAAGCAAAAGGCTTTAAATTTGTCATATCCTGCAGTAGATGAGTGCGAATTACACATACCACCATCAGCTGACACCATTTAAAACCAGAATCATTGCAAAATGCCAATGCTTGTTCAATTCTGGAATCTTGACTCAGAGGTAGGTTATTGTGTCTTATTCTCTGGTGCTACATTTGTCATATAGTAGAGTCACTGTTGTGTGTTGACCATGTTTTAGAAAAAGGTAGCTATAAATTGGTTTTTTTTTGGTCGACTAGATTGTTTACTTGTTTTTTGTTAAATGTACCTGCAATTGGGATGTTCCTGTTCATATTTTACTTGCAAGTCCTGAAACTCGCGTTCCTATGTATACCTTTTTTATAGTGACTCTTTTTGATATTGTTGTATCTGCAGAGTCTGCAATTGGGATGTTCCTGTTCATATTTTACTTGCAAGTCCTGAAACTCGCGTATGTATACCTTTTTTATAGTGACTATGAAGATGCATGGGGCATATTTGGAAAATCAATGCGTGGTGGATTCCCATATGATGAGAACCATCGAATGATGTTAGAGGTAATGAATTTTCATCATCTGCAAACTTCCCCTTTTTTTCCACTATGAGTGAAGAATATATTTCTGAATCTGTTAGGTATTGGTTGGGAAAAAAAATATTTCTAATTTATAAAATTTAACTCATTTTCTCCTTTATTTCTACACATTAGATGTGCAATTAGTTCCTTTTTGTCCTTGTGCTATAGTCTATTTAGAGCAGGTCTGATCAGAATATGTGGAGCCTTTGCTTGCTGACATCATGACGTCAGCTCAAGATTCTTAATAGAGTCCTTAATCTAAGTCCTCAGTTGAAACCTCAACTTGTGTCCCTTACTCATCCGCGGACAACGGATTTATAGACTCCACACAACCCTGGTTAGGTTGTAAAGTAACCCTGGTAGACCCATCAACCATTTTGATTGAGGCATATAGGCATCCTTTAACCCTAGTTAAGTTACCCTTTCCAGCTCACAAAAGCAATAAAGTAAAAGCTAAAGTAAAAGCACACTAAATATAGACTCGAAAAACAATAAATATAACTAGCTGGTGGACATGTGAATAACAGCCGTGTTGCACTAGCTTTGGTCTGCTTTATCACGTGCTTCTTCTGGTAGTTTGTAATCTGCGTTGTCTTCTTCTTCTAACGGATCTTGCTGCAACATCTGACTCTTCTCCGGCTAATACACTGCTGGACAAACATCACAATTATGATCATCGGAGATCATTCTCATGAAGTCACAGATATACTTCCGGGAATGCTTTCTCAAGCTGAAAAATCTTCATTCTTTTCCAAATCTTCAATAAACTTAAGAAGATTCTGGTCACTTCTTTCTCGTTCATCAACATGTTGTAACAAAATTAATCTTGCTACGAACAATGCCTGAACTGAATCTTTAAGATCGTAAGCACAACCTAACATGTCTAAAACTCTTTCTGCATGAAGTTCCCATAATTCTTCTGGAACTAACTGCGAACTGCTGTTGTATACCCAAAAAATGACTTTGGGCTCAGCCAGCCCAACTTGCTCATGACGGCCCAATTGCCAGCGACAATCCAGGACACGGCCCAGCAACTGTTCCTGCGACCAAGACTTGCCAGGAGCCTTGCACCTGCGACCAACGTCAGCGACCGTCCACCCAACGACGCCAACGTCCTTTTTTGGTCCACGCCTCCACGGATGTATGACCAGACCGTTACAATCCACAGATTTAGCACCAACGTAATTGGAATTCCAGGAGTAATGCAGGAACCGCTCAACGGCTAACAGACTACGAGTTAATCTATTTATTTTTGTTAATCTGTAAGGGAAAAAACAGAAGACTCTCCCTGGGACTCGAGCTTGCTTTCTAGTCTCTTCTCTTTCTGATTCCTTCTCCTACATCGGTCCGCTATAATCCATCTTTGATCATCAATAAAACGACTATCGGCTAAGCCATTTTTTGGACTTCATCTTCCATCCTTACGTCGGAGACTGCACTATAATCCTGAACCCGTGCTGTCGGGTCTTCGAACCCTTTTCCGAAAGCGTTTCATCCGAAATTTGCACAAACATTTTGGCGCCGACCGTGGGGACCCAACAGTATCTCCGTTGTCCACAGTGTGGTATCTGACGCCAAGATTTGCAAACCCTTTTTGCTGTCTATATTCTGTTGTTATTACTAACCATGACAAGAAAGACACCCACTCCTGCTGACCGCCCCACGCAAGCGACTGGTCCGACCTTGGCTGAGCTGATTGAAATGGTGAAGAAGCAGTCTGCTCAGATTGAGGACCAGGAGGACCAGGCAAAGAAAATCGCCGTGCAGGAGGAATTGCATGCCAAACAGCAGGAGCTACTCCATCGCTTGGAAGGCGAGAGTGCTGCGCTCAAGGAGCAGGTCGCCACCTTCGCCGCAGGGCAACCCCCGCCGCACAGCTCGCAGACGACTGACGGCGACGGACGCCGAGGGATACCCCATGGCTCAACCTCAACGACCCCTCTTAACACAGGTAATGACATCTTGATGATGCAAACGTCTGACTCACCTATCGGCATGGGTTCTCATGCAGGTCATAATGGTCCTGCTGGGGGTCCGAGGCATGGAGGCATTACAGGGGGACGGAACCTCGGGAGTCTGTTTGATGCAACTATGCACCCAGCGGAGGAGACCAGAGACGGCTCCGACGGTCCACCGGTCGCCGACGGCGGCAATCCTGCGACAGCACCCCAAGTATGGCTAAAGAAGCTGTAGGAACTAGAAGCTCTCGTGGAGTGGATCCCTGGAGTCCCAGTGCAGCTAAGGAAGAGCCAACCTAGGAGTTTTGCTGACTCTCCCTTCGCTGATGAGATTGCCCTGATCGACATGCTGAAGAAATTCACGCTTCCGCATATCCGCCTCTATGATGGGACGACGGAGTTGAGGGAAGCATGCATGTGCAAGGGTTTCGGTTCGAGTCTCTCCAGGCCGGCAATGGAGTGGTTCACCTCTCTACCTCAACGACGCGTTTGTCCATCAATTCTCCAGCAGTCGAAAGTTGTGAAAGTAACCTAACGATTTGTACAAGATCATCCAACGTCGCGGAGAGACGCTCCGAGATTATCTGGGACGCTTTAACCGGGAAAAGGTCCACATCACCAATTGCGATGTGACAACAGCAGTCTCGGCCTTTAGGAAGGGTTTGCTACCGGATTCTGACTTATACAAGGAGTTGACTAAATACACATGCAGCACAATAGAGGACGTTCTAGCCCGAGCCTAGGCCCAGATCAAGTGGGAGGAAGATGAGGTCAATGACCGACTCCACCACACTGGCCAGGATGAATCTACTGACCGTCGCAGCCAAAACCTCCAGCGGCCCAGCAAGGGGTGGAGAGCAGAGCCTTACCCCAGCAATGCCTTAGAAAAACGGGGTTTGGACAAACAGGCAGCGTCGAGCGACAAGACGCTGCCACCCAAACTTGAAGAACACAACTTTGCAGTATCCCTAGCGGAGCTTGTGCAGGCCCTCGCCGATATGGGGGATAGTGTCAAGTGGCCCCCCAAGACCAAGAAGCCCATAGATTAGCGTGACAAATCCAAGTGGTGTAGCGACCACTGGCACCAGACAACTGACTGCATAGCCCTGCGACTGGAAGTAGCAGAACAACTTAAGAGGGACCCATCTCTTGCAGAAAGGCAATCGGGAAAAGAAAGATACCACGGAGGTCCAGCCAATTCCCGAGGAGCCCCCGCGTAATGCGAGGACGGTCAACATTATCGCTGGAGGCTCCGAAATAAGTGGATACACTTACTCCGCTGCTAAAAGACCCACCCGAGCTTTGGCTAACGTCCAAACAGCAGCAGACCAAATGCGTACTTCAATCGGCGACGAAACGATCACCTTCTCAAAGGAAGATATCTCATGGGTGGTCTACCCTCATGATGACGCCCTGGTCATCTCGTTATACCTAGCGAACTTCGACATTAAGCGTGTGCTGGTGGATCCTGGGAGCTCCGTTAACATCATCTACATGCACGCAGTTAAGGAAATAGGGGTGGAATCGCAGGTTATCAGGGCCCCCTCGGTCCTGGTCTTCTGCAACGGGCCCCCGACAGAACGGTGGGAGAGATCACCCTCCTCACCTTTGTAGCTGGCTTGAATCTCCCCATCAAGTACTCAGGTTATGGATTGCCTGTCGGCATATAATGCCCTCTTAAGGCGACTGTGGATCCATCAAATGAGGGCAGTCCCGTCAACCCTCCTTCAAGTTATAAAATTCCACACGCCATGGGGGATACGACACATCGAAGGGGACTAGAAGATCTCGCGAGAGTGCAACCAGGCCTCTCTAAAGACGCCTAAGAGTGCAGCTGCATAGCAACTATAGCAGCCGTTGGTCATAGATGACAAAGACGCCCCTACTGAGGAGGAGCTGGAGATCGTCGCCTTGCACGATGAACGTCCTGACCGCACCATTCGATTGGGATCGGGCCTGTCCTCAGCCCAGCGAGGTAAACTCCTGACTTTCCTTGCTGAGAATGCTGACTGCTTTGCTTGGTCCCATGCAGATATGACAGGGATAGACCCAGCCATCACCACACAGGCTGAACGTGAACCCTAACCACAAGCCTGTCAAGCAGAAACGATGAAGGTTTGCTCCTGAGAGGAATAGAGTCATCAACGAGGAGATTCAGAAACTGCTCGACATAGGGTCCGTCTGTGAGGTGCAGTACCCCGACTGGCTGGCCGTTGTCGTCGTACTTAAGAAGAACGGTAAACACAAGGTATGCATTGACTTCACCGATTTGAACAAGGCATACCCGAAGGACCCTTTCCCGCTTCCTCACATTGATTCGTTAGTTGACACCACCTTTGGCCACGAACTCCTGACCTTCATGGACGCCTTTTCTGGGTACAATCAAATTTTGATACATCTAGAAGATCAGGAGAAAACGGCATTCATAACAGAGCGCGGCGTCTATTGTTATAAAGTGATGCCCTTTGGTTTAAAGAACGTAGGTGCCACTTACCAACGGCTGGTGAACCGCATGTTCGCGGGCCACTTGGGCAAGACAATGGAAGTGTACATCGACGACGTGCTCATCAAATCCCTCCGAGCCGAAGACCATATGAGTCATCTCAGCCAGGCCTTCTCCTTACTCAGGCGATATAACATAAAACTCAATCCGGAGAAGTGCTCCTTTGGCGTCGCATTTGGGAGATTTTTGGGATACTTAGTCTCCTAGATCGCCGCAATTCTGAACATACCATCTCCGACCAGCGTAAAAGATGTCCAGTGGTTGACAGGGCGCATAGCAGCGCTCAATAGGTTCATCTCGCGATTATCTGAGAAGTGTCATCTGTTCTTTGATGCCTTAAGAAAAAATAAAACCTTTGAATGGAGCGAAGAGTGCGAGACTGCTCTCTAGGGGCTGAAGCAATACCTCACCAACCCTCCATTACTGAGCAAACGTTCCCCTGGGGAGACCTTATTCCTGTACCTGTCAGCGTCTTCTAGAGCTGTCAGCGCCGTCCTGATGAGGGAAGATCAGGGGAAACAGCAACCAATGTATTACACAAGCAAGACTCTATTGGACGCTAAGACTCTATTGGACTCTATTACACAAGCAACCGATTCACAAGTCAAGAAGTTGGTCCTCTCCTGGTATCCGCATCCCGGAAGCTAAGGCCATACTTCCAATGCCATCCCATCACCGTCATTTCATCCTACCCACTGTGTAGCATCCTCCATAAGCCGGACCTCTCTGGTAGGTTGGTCAAGTGGTCTGTCAAACTCAGCGAATTCGATGTCACCTACCACTCGTGAACTGCCGTCAAGTCGCAGGCCCTAGCAAACTTTATCGTGGACTTCTCGCCTGATTTACGACCACTAGCAGACAAAGAGGCGTCGGCCATAGAGGGAGGGACAAACCAAGGTGAATGGACTCTATACGTCGATGGAGACTCTAACGTCAAAGGGACACAGGATTAGGGATCGTGCTGTCATCCCGAATGGACTGGTCCTACGACAGTCAATCCACTGTGAATTCAAAGCAACCAATAATGAGGCAGAGTACGAGGCCTTTATCACAGGACTGCAGCTGGCTCAGGAAGTTGGTGCCACCAAATTGGAGATCAGAAGTGATTCCCAGCTGGTCGCGCGGCAAATCGACGGCACGTATCAGACTAGGGACGCGAGGATGCAGGCCTACCACAGCCTAGCCAATGACTTATTGTCCCACTTTCAAGAGTTTCGAGCCACTCAGGTTAACCGCGAAGAAAATCAAGAAGGGGACGCACTAGCAGGCCTCGGATCGTCCGTCGGCACCAGTGAGGTAGAATCAGTCCCCATCGTACATCTGCAGTTCTCGGCAATTCAGCAGAAGGTTGACAGGTCCTACTCAAACAGCTTGACATGGGACTGGCGGAGCCCCCTGTACTTACAAGAAGGGCTGGTCCCTGACGACAGAAATAAAGCTCGACGGATCAAAGTACATGCAGCCAGGTTCTGCGTCGTGGGCAACCTCTTATACAAACGGTCATATTCAGGGCCCCTCCTTAGGTGTGTTGGTCCCCAAGAAGTTAAGTTTTCCTTAGCGAGATCCACAAAGGAGAGTGCGGGGACCACTCCAAAGGACGAAGCCTAACACGAAAAGTACTCAGGTTTGGGTACTTCTGGCCAACGTTGCAAAAGGACGCCCAGGACACAGCCAAACGGTGCGACAGGTGTCAACGTTTCAGCAACGTCACCCATCAGCCCCCAGAGCCGCTCCAGCACCAGCTTGGCCTTTCATGAAGTGGGGGATGGACATTGTGAGGAAACTTCCCATGGCCCCGAATACCACCTTGCCAGCGATAGTCCAGGACACGGCCCAGCAATTGTCCCTGCGACCAAGACTTGCCAGGAGCCTTATGCCTGCGACCAGCGTCAGCGACCGTCCATACCAACGACGCCAACGTTCGTTTGTGGTCCACGCCTCCACGGATGTAGGACCAGACCATTACGATCCACAGATTTAGCACCAACATAACCGGAATTCTAGGAGTAACACCGTAACCGCTCAACGGCTAGCAGACTACGGGTTAATCTATTTATTTTTGCTAATCTGTAAGGGAAAAAAAAGAAGACTCTCCCTAGGACTCGAGCTTGCTTTCTAGTCTCTTCTCTTTCTGATTCCTTCTCCTACATCGGTCCGTTATAATCCATCTTTGATCATCAATAAAACGACTATCGGCTAAGCCATTTTTTGGACTTCATCTCCATCCTTACGTCGGAGACTGCACTGTAATCCCGAACCCGTGCTGTCGGGTCCCCGAACCCTCTTCCGAAAGTGTTTCATCCGAAATTCGCACAAACAGCTGTATGGCTTGGGCACTAAGAATTCTGTTGGTGCAATCGAAACTATTGCGATGCACATAGCTTCTCTAAGACTGGTTTCTTTCCAATCGGGAAGATCGGAATAAATCCTTAAGCGAATCGTTTGGTCTTTCGCCTTTCTTCTTATTCTTAATTTCGCAAATGAAATCAACTAGAAAACTGGATAAATTTCTGAGATCTTTAACGGAGTAAATCTCAGATATTAATCCCATCTAGCATAACTTGTAAACAACTTCTGGATCTGCATAAGGCATTGCAATGGCCTTGTTGATCGAATCCTAGTAAAGCTAGCTGAAACACTTATAAGGAACGAATCCCGTAAGCTTGTTCTTATGCATTTCGATCTAACATATGTCTCCACTCGTCTTCTGCGTAGTAGACGGGTTTTTCTGCGTTTGCTGATAATCTGCAAGCGCTTTTATTGCATCTTCTTCAGAATCAAATTCCTTTAACAATGGTTTTGGAATTTGATTGATGAAATTGTTGATTTCTTGTCCTTAAATGAACTCTTGTCCAAGGACCTGAAAATATGGCATAAAACTCTTTTCCTCTGTGTTTGATCGCCTTTCTCCAACGATTTTCTGGATTCTTCGAAGCTTTTTCTAATGACTATTTTGACGAACTGGCTTGTTTCTGCATCTTTGAGGATGATGCTGTGACTGCTGAATTCTACTGCACAACCTTAGTTGAAGATAAAACTTCACTAAAGCTAAGTGGCCTTTCAATACCACACATCTCAATGTTAACTGCTTTCTGGTATGCTTGTTCCACCAGTGGGGTGAAACTATAGGGATCAAGTGGTGATTCCCCTGAGTTTGGCTTTTCGCCTTGAGTTCCTTGAACTCCACTCAGCTCACTCTAAATACTTTCTCCTTTCTGGAAAATTCTCAAGCTGTTGTAACTCTCTCTTTAAACTCTCTATCTGGCTTATCACTATATTGACCTCAAGTCTTTTGAGAATGACTTGCTCTCTCAACACACTAACTCTTCTCCATTAAGATAGAGCAGTATATCTGCAAGAGAATTCTGTTTTCCTGGGATTTTCTCGTAATCTTATTTATAGGCATCGAAAAACAACTAAAGCCTTATGTGAACCTTGTCTCTCCGAGGCACTGCTAGGGTAGGGCTCTGCTCTCCACCCCTTGCTGGACCGTCGAGGGTTCCGGCTGCGACAGTCGCTAGGTTCATCCTGGTTCGTGTGGTGACCTCGATCGTTGACCTCATCTTCTTTCCACTTAATCTGAGCCCAGTGTCACGGGGCCATTACCCTCTCCCCAAAAGATGCATCTGGTGGGATGTGCAGCGCCCACGTTTATATGGCCCAGGACCCCTCCACACCTATCCGATGTGGGACTTCCATGGATGTCCCCCGTGACACCAGGCTCAGGCTAAGACGTCTTCCATTATACTGCAGGTGTATTTGGTAAGCTCTTTATATAAGTCAGAGTCTGGTAGTAAGCCTTTTTCTGAAGGCTGAGATCGCTGTCGTTACATCACAGTTGGTGATGTGAATTTTCTCCTGGTTGAAGCGTCCCAGATAATCTCTGAGCGTCTCCCCACGACGTTGGACGATCTTATATAAATCGTTGGGCTGCTTTCATAGGTTTTGGCTACTAGAGAACTGTTGGACGAACGCGTCATTGAGGTCAGCAAAGGAGGCGATGGACTGGGAAGGTAGGGAAGTGAACCACTCCATCGCGGGTCCGGATAAGCTTGAACCAAAGCCCTTGCACATGCAGGCTTCTCTCAACTCTTTGGGGATAGCAACGGTGTGCATGCGTTGTCTGTAATGTGCCATATGCTCGTCTGGGTCTGTCGTCCCGTCACAGAGACAGATATGTGGGAGTGTGAATTTCTTCGGCATATCAATTAGAGCAATCTCGCCGGTGAAGGGTGAATCAACGAAGCTTCCGGGCTGACTCTTCCTTAGTGGCGTCGGGACCTTGGGAATCCGCTCGACAAGTGCCTCGAGCTCCTGTAGCTTCTTCAGCCAGATTGGAGGCGTTGTCACCGGGTTGCTATCGTCTGCGACTGGTGGACCGTCAAACCCGTCCTTGGTCTCCTCCACCGGGGGCATGGTGGCATCGAACAAGCTCTCGAGGTTCCATCCTCCAGCTGTGCTACCACGCCTCAGACCATTAGTAGGGTCATCGTATCTTGCATGGGAACCCATACCAACAGGTGAATCAAAAATTCGCATCGCCGAGATGCCATTACCTGTATTAAGGGAGGTCGTGGAGGTAGAGCCGTGAGGCAATCCCCGCCGTCGGTCGTTATCCGTCGTCTGCGAGCTATGTGGTTGAGGTTGCCCAGCAGTGGATTGGGCATGTGGCATCCCAGTGATTTAGCGCTTCATTCAGCTATTGTAGACTGAAGCAAAATTACCTCAAAACAGCCAATCTAGCCCTTCATCAGCATCTTCATCCAACGGATCAGATGATGCCTCAGAAAGGTACCTAGATAGCTGTTTCGGTCATGATCTTGAAGAGGTTTATGATTGATCGGACACGGTTTTGTCGCCTTCCGGTTCGATACAAAATGATTGCTCCAAATTAATGCAGTATAGTGGGCAACCAATCGTTCTTCTCGAAGAGCGGTTTATTGGTTTCCTAGTCTAAATTGGTCATTAAAAACATTGTTGAACTTGGGTATGAAAGGGGGGTTTTGGTTTATGAAAACAATAGTGCAATAACAAAACAATGCAAGAAGCAAATATTTTTGGTATTTTGGTTTAACAATGGAATGGTTGGATTAAATTGAAGGTATGAAAAGATAGGCCCTTGGTGAGTGGAACTCGGTATGAAAAGAGGAGTGAAAAGGGGGGTTGAAATGTGAAGAAGAAGGTGATGGGGAAGGTTTAATCGGTTTGGGATGGTGGAAGAAGATGGAAAATGGTGAAAAATGGAAGATGAATGAATGGAGAAGTTGGGAGGCTGAGAGAGCAGTGATGGAGGCTCTCCTCTACAAACCTGCAGAGTGGGAGCTGCCCCTTCCGTGGTGGCTTGCCTTCTATATATATATGTAGCAGATGAGTGACCTAATTCAAAACGCATGGCTTCAGCAATAAGCACTTATGTCGCGACCTGGAGACATTTATGTCGCGACCTGGAGACATTTATGTCGCGACCTGGAGACATTTATGTCGCGACCTATGTCAACTGCATCGCGACGTGTTGCAAAGTGCAGATCTTCTGAAAAATACATCCAAGTCGCGACCTAAACACTCAAGTCGCGACCTAAAGGTGGCAGAGGGCTATATGATTATTATTAGCTCTTGATGAACTTGTGGCTCCTCCTATACTCCATTTTGGGTCTTCAAATCTCCTCCAAATTCCTACAAATAAAGGCAAAGAGCTTTGTAGAAGTTAAATGAATTAAAGATCAAGGCATTCACAGTTTGGATGAGATAAATGACCCATTTTTACCCTTAACTAAGTACAATGCAATGCATGAATCAATATAATCAATAATGGTATAAATGCATGCAAAATGAGGGTAAAGGTATTACAAAACACCATAAAACACTCAAGAAAACCATGTAAATATTATGTTCTATCAATGATCTAGCAGAAGACTAAAATCAGGAGCCAAGACGCATGTCAGTGAGGATTGGACATAAAGAATTTAGAATCTCCACTGTTTATGACAAATATGCATGTCACCGTAGCGTTACTGCAACACATATGAATATGTTACTGTAGCACACATGAATTTTGCAATTTTATTGTAATGTTTGCATGCGGTTTTGTGAACCTATAAAAGGGCATTCAAAGTCCATAGTAGGCATTCGAAATTTTTAGAGAGAAACTCTAGAGAGAAATATCACAGATTTCCCTCTATAAGCTTTCTTTCTTTTCCTCTTCAAAACTTGTGTCTTTGTGATTGAATAAAATCTGTTTTTTTTTTATTTTTCCCGTTTCCTTTGTTAAATTAAATTGTTCATCTGCATCTACTTGCATTAACGACCCTGTGTCGGGTCCCTGCTTCCTTCCTACTTTCATTTCTCCCTTCTCCTTCGATCCTTTCGGGTCACTCCCGATCCTTTCAAATCCTTTCGTGGCTATTTCATTTGATAATCTATCAGAAATTGAATGTTTTTTTGTAGTGGAAGGAGACAAAGAAGAAGAAGAAGAGACAAGCGGAGAAGGAGGGTCTATGCTCACCATGGCATTTCAGGTCCTCATCAATACTTGTCCTTCTGCTAACACACGAGTATCTTGAATCAGTCACTACTCTCATGTATTGTACTCTGACAAATATCAGAACAAGTTTAGTTAGTGTG
>QFDD01000761.1:0-29979 GCA_006871305.1 Vachellia collinsii
GTCTTGAGGGAGGAGGGTCTGTTCGCCTTTTGGAGAGGGAATCAAGCCAATGTTATACGATACTTCCCAACACAAGTGAGTTTTTAGCTTTCTGACATTCTGGTTTTTTTTTTTGGGGGGGGGGGGGTGTGGAGACTCCCTTGTAATCACTAGCCAGAGATGGGTGATTTACTGAGTAGCGTTTTAAATGTAAGGATAATTATTTCTTTGGGGCTAGCTGAAAACCTGTGTTAAAAAATTGTATGTAACCTTATTTGCTGCTGGATTTAGTACTCGCTGTCATTAATAGAGGCAATTCCCATTTGTAAACTTGTGCCTTTTCCTTCCCAATCTATTCTATACCTAATTAATATTGGTTTATTCTAGGAACTATGTTTGAACAAACCCTTAATTGGTCTATAGGCTTTCAATTTTGCATTCAAAGGTTACTTCAAAAGCATTTTTGGGCATTCCAAAGAGAGGGACGGGTATATTAAGTGGTTTGCTGGAAATGTGGCTTCAGGCAGTGCTGCAGGAGCTATTACTTCACTACTCCTCTATCATTTAGATTATACTCGGACCCGATTGGGTACGGATGCATTAGAATGCCGTGGCAGTGGTCATCGGCAGTTTAAAGGGCTAGTCGATGTATATCGTAAAACCTTATCAAGCGATGGAATTGGTGGTTTATACAGGGGATTTGGAGTTTCAATAATGGGAATCACCATGTATCGAGGCATGTACTTTGGGATCTATGACACCATGAAACCTCTTGTCTTGGCTGGGCCTTATGAGGTACGCATCTGTACTTTTCTAAAGGCTAGAATTCTCTAGGCTCGCATCCAAGGGGGAATGATGTAGTTGAATTCTTCAAACGAGTATTTTGCTTCTAAGTCTTTTGGGTGGGTTTTCCATGATATGTGGTACGGATATCCTAGTCCCAAAACAATCTACAAAGTTGCAAGTATTCAATTTTGAACATTCATTTTTCTTAAAAGGGAATTTGAAAAATCAGGCATTTTTTCAATTATAAAGGTACCTGGTTTTTCTTGCCATAGCCGTCTATACTAACATGCCTTGACAATGTGGCTCCTTTATTGCTCAAATCACTGAGAGAGTTTTTTAATGCCATGCTGGCGCATTCCTATCCTTAGCCCCTTTTATTATTTATCCTCCTGCAGGGTAATTTTTTTGCTTGTTTCGGGTTGGGTTGGAGCATCACTTCCTTTTCTGGGGTTTGCGCCTACCCTTTTGACACACTTCGGCGGAGAATGATGTTGACATCTGGACAGCCGAACAAGTATCGCAATACATTGCATGCTTTTCTTGAGATTGTGCGAAATGAGGGTTTCTTTGCTCTGTTTCGGGGAGTCACTGCAAATATGCTTCTTGGTGTCGCAGGAGCTGGGGTGCTCGCAGGATATGATCAGCTGCACCTAATCTCATCAAGACACGGTCTCTATAATGAGCCTAAGCAGGGAGCTTTGAGATGAAAATCTGCCTCCATGGGCTGCAAAGGCTCTCCATCAACATGATTAATTTCCTATGTCTGTTATACAACTTCAGGCGTGGACTGTTATTTCAATTTGATTATTATTATACATACTGTATATGCTATGGTGTTATGTTTCTCCTCGTTGAATAGAATATTTAGAGGCCACAAGGGACGCTACGCCCCCCCCCCCCTCTCCCAAACTGTAGAAACATTCTGTTCGCTTGTCCGGAGGTTTCTTAATGTAAGTCATCATCATTAAAGCACCTTGAAAGCGAGATTCGTATTTTATTTAGTAGGCGAGTTTCTTATTTTAGTTCAATTTTAGAGAAAAAGGGGTCTATCTTGACAAAAGGGGTGGCCTTCCTGGAGCCCGTTCGCGATGACGTTGTCATCGTGGATCCACCGTCAGACGAGGATACCATACCACCTCGGCCAATGGTCTCATCTTCTTTCCCTTGCCTCTGCAGATTCCATCATCCTGATTCTTCCTCAAGCAATTTCTATCCCGTGCCTCACTTTTATCAAATTGACTCAAGATTGAGGATATAAACTGACCTCTTCACCCTTATAATACGTGAGGATAAATAAGAATCTCAGGAAATATAACTTATACTTGAAATGAAAAATTGAAAATTTTGGGAAAGAAAATAAATCAAAATTAAAAGTGTTATTAATGTGTATCGGATGAAAAATAAGAGAAAAATTGGTAATAAAAATAAAAGGCAAAGTCGAAAGATATGAGAGAAGTCAAATTAGTACTATTTATAAGTATTATGCCTCCAATAAATCTAATTATTATTGATGTATAAATAATTAGATATATAGGTATATATCCCGGGTATCACTTTCAGAGAAAAGTGCACTTATTATAGATTATACCGAGACTCACATGGTAGTGACTAGTGAGCACTGATGACACATTATTTTAACATTAAACTATATATGAGTCTCATGTATTACGTGAAATTTGATAAATGGACTGAAATATTCATAGCATATAAATATTTCAACTTATATAATTTCTTAATTTTATATTAGAACTCATTCGGGCTGGAAAATCTAACCATAAAAGACAAGTTTATTATAGTAAAGATAAGCATACATAGTTGAGAGAGAGACCTGATGGATATGGATAACCTAAGGAAGTCATTTTCCAAGTTCAGAATATGTTAAGTACTTGCTAGAGTAAGATTTAAGATGAGTCGACTTGTACTGGCTATATATTTGATTAAATATTGGATATTCATACGGATGATTATGATGATTGATGAGTTTAGTTCGTGATCAAGCTCTCCTTCCACCACTACCACTTTCTCGCTGGCAATTGAAGTAAACAGCAGCGACTGGCGATCCCAAATTATAGAGCTCTGCGAAGTCTCTGGTGTTGAAATTTTGACGCCATCCCGGAGCATACACCGTTTGCCTTCCCAGTTGCTGAAACAACACGAGCACGTAACGATGAATCCCCACCGTTGGTCGTGGACTCTCGTAGCACACGATCTCTTGTCCTGTCAAAGTCCCATATGAATATGATTGTCAGTGTACTATAATGCGCCTCTACAATGCCCGCGCGTGGAGCCGCGGAACCTGAATGATTCTATTTCAACACAACTCTTAGAATGATTCTATTGCGGCCAATATATATATATATATATATATTTCAACACAACTGAACTAGTGCACGGATAGTGTAAAGCGATTTTAGAGTAACTGATGTACTTACCGAAGGTTGCTCCTGTACTTGCGGGAATATCAGTCACCAACCTGGTCGCATCCAATCAAGAAGAGAAGATACACGGATAAATGTAGGAATCAAAAACAGCGTATTCCTTGATTTGTTTTAAATGTTTAAACAATAGTTACAGAGAGAGAGAGAGAGAGAGAGTCATGTGATGATGACTCACCAGTGCAAATACTCGCGTAAGCTTGGATCACTTGGGCTAGGTGAGTCAGGGTCGACCATTACCTGCATTATATATTGGGCAATTCCGGTCAAGAAACTGACTAATTAACCACACAGTGTATATACCCACAGGGGAACCAGAAAGCAAGTGGCCTAATGCAGGGAACAATATTGTTAGCGATAACTAATAAAGGCACGATAAAATAAATAAGAAGGAATAATGGAAGTACGAGAGTATAGAAGGTCCTAAGGTCGTGCCCACCAACTTCGATCCGAGGCTGGGAAACAACCTGGGAGGGCCTGAGCTCACGGCTATTGATGACCTCTCTGTTATTGGGGTAGAGGACCCTCATAGATGTTGACCTCATGAAGGGGTCCAATACATCTCCAATTACCCTTCCTACTACCAGAGGATCGGTTTCTCTTCTCATTCTTGTATTGCCTTTGGCTCTCGATCGATCGAGCCACACTGGCTAGCCCCCACACGAGCCTCTATTTATATCTCTTTTTCCCCACTGTAAGCTTCAACATCGTTTGCTATCAATGTCAATGGATTCTGTTTGAGTGTTTTCAAGCTCTTTTCACTTTCTATCATTGACTTTCCTCCCTTCACGTTTATACCATATTCTCCTCAACAACATCTCGAGAACATTATTTGCGGCACGGGAAATTGCATAACTATATGATGGGTGTGTGTGTGTGTGTAAATCTCCCTTCCCCGTGGGGAGGGTTAGTCTACGCGTATTTGTTTTTCCTTGTACATCAAATGATGTATGTTGGAAATCGGCAATCGTAAATCCGAATAGATTTTGTGATCATGACCATGATCATGTATATTTACTCTTTTGAGTTGATAGATCCAAAAAGTAATATCAGTTTTTTTTTTGTAAAAAAAAAAAAAAGGTAGCTTGGTGTTTATGTAGTGGTAAAAATAAAAAGATGATAGTTGAGAAGGCATGAGAAAGAGAGGATGGTGGGTGGGTATGGGAAAAAAAAAGGAGAATATGGAATGGGGTGAGTTGAAAGTGGGAGGGAAGGTTGGTGAGGCTTTAGGGGGACTGAAGTGGAAGGGGTTTGAAAGGATGCATGAGGGAGAGGGGAGCATGAGGGATGGAGGAATTAATGGAGTTTTTGTCTGTCTGTTTAATTTGAGCGTACGTGGTGAAGGAGAAAGGCAAGAGAAGAAGGCAGCGACAGCGCATTCGATTCGATTCGATTCAAGCGAGTGGCTGATCGTTCAGCGAACCACAATGGGAATCAACTCAGATCACTCGTTTCCCTTCTGCACCAAAACAGCAACCGCAACATCCATCTCGATCATTGTTATTCCCTACCTCGATCGATCCCACTCTCTCCTCCATAACTAACTCAGTGCCCTCTATCTATTCTGCCTCTTGTTCTTGGAATCGCATTTTCCCTTATCATGACCACCCTCCCATTGAATCCCCAAATATCTGACCCCCCCCCCCACCTCCATTTCAGCCTTCTCCATCCTTTTTAATTACCTCCATTTTCCCTTGCATGGCCTGTAAACGTCTCTACTTGTTGCTGGAACATTTTACCAATCAAGGAAGGGCCAATGTGCCGCCACTCCACACCCGACAACTGGCAACAGTTGTCCTTTGACTAATTTTGCGGTTTACGCTATACTCACATGCAAAAATCGTCCTTCCATCAAAATTTCTGCTCCAGCCAATAGGTTACTATAGATATTATATAGGATAAAATTAAAAATTTGTTAAATTTTAACGTGTGTGGAACATGTTAGAAGTAAACTATAAACAAGACTAAAATAGTGTATGCCTAAAAAATGATTTTGGGCTCAGCCAGCCCAAATTGTTCATGATGGCCTACTTGCCAACGACAGCCCAGGACACAGCCCAGCGACAGTCCATGCGATCAAGACTCGTCAGGAGCCCAACGCCTACGACCAGCGTCAACGACCGTCCACCCAACGACGCCAACGTTCGTCCTTGGTCCACACCTCCACGGATGTAGAACTAGACCGTTACGATCCACAGATTTAGCACCAACGCAACCGGGATTCCAGGAATAACACCGTAACCGCTCAACGGCTAGTAGACTACGGGTTAATCTATTTATTTGTGCTAATCTGTAACGGAAGAAGAGGGGCACTCCCTCATACTCCAGCTTGCTTTATAATCTTTTCTCTTTCTGATTCCTTCTTCTACATGGAACCGCTGTAAACCATCTTTGATTATCAATAAAACGGCTATCGGCTAAGCCATTTTTTGGGATTTCTTCTTCATCCTTACGTCGGAGACTGCACTATAATCCTGAACCCGTGCTGTCGGGTCCCTGAATCCTCTTCCGAAAGCGTTTCATCCGAAATTCGCGCAAACAAATAGTACCATGCATAACCTCAAACTTTGTCACTTTCTTGATATTGTTAGAGTTTCAAAAACTTTTAAACTTTAATGTTTATACAGGTGGAAATCCATTTATTGGTGTTTCTACTTTTTCTCAATTTTCAATTTGGTATATATATATATATTTTTTCTCTTAATTAATTTATTAATTTTTATTTTTTACTGTTATTAATTCTTGTAGTTTTGTTCTGTTAACACAGTTAACAGTTAACCCATGTGCACAAACTAATATTATTAACAGAGTATAATTAAAATACTTAATTAGGAAAAAAAACATATGGATACTAATTTAAAAATTGGAGAAAATTATAGGGGGAGTTACTATAAAGTCCCATGCAAGAGAATTAATATCAGAAAGGTCCCATTGACAACTCAAACAGCTACAAATGACAACTCAAGTTATTCGCATTGACAACTTCTTAGGACCTGCCTGATATTAATTCTCTTACATGGGACTTTATAGTAATTCCCCCAAAATTATATGTACTAATAAATGGGTTTTCTGTTTATACATGATGACCCATTTACCGTTCATTTATCTATTATTTTATCAAATCATTATAACATGAAGATTGATTTATTTGCACGATGACTTGAAATTTATTGGAATTGTGTGCATATGCAATTTTAAATTTAAGAAATTTACCTGTAGGGGAAAAATAATATTGCTCTTTTGCTTTGTCCTGTCTCTAATTACATTACATATGACGACTCCTCTCATTTTTCCTTTCCAGTCTGCCATAAGAGCAGCAAGAGAATTTCCGAATATTTGACCGGTCCTGCACGTTCCACGATATTTTCTTAAAGTCCCTTTCAGGGTTTGTAAAACTTCACTCGAATTAAGGAAGTGGCGGAGCCTCAAATCTTTTGATGTATTGTAGGCTGATGGGAGATCCAATACTTGCGCCAGGAAATAGGGAATATATATATATATATATCTCCAACGTATACCCACACTATTCGGCATCCGTGGAGGGTTAACCCGCTGGCCAACCCACCTTTTTAAAATAAAAAATTAAAATTGATTTATAAAAATATATGAATAATATATTATCATAATATAAACATAATTAATATTGGATGTTCGTTGATTCTTTGATTTATGATTTATATTTGGTTTGAATTCAATTTTATAAAAATGTTATATATGTTTAGAATATATTGTTTAAAATTTGAAATAGGTATTTTATGTTCAAGTTTTAGTGTATTTTATAAATTAAATTTATGAAAAAAATGTGTTTTATTTTAGGTATTGAAAAAAATAAAAATACTTTAAGTCCAAGTTACAAAAAATATTATGAATAAGAAAAATATGAATAAAAAGGTGGTAGACTGGCGGGCTATTCCCAACCCATATGTAAGCTGGTATTTGAACCCGTACCGTGGTGGATCAACCCGATTTGTCGCTGCTATCTTTACCACTTGACATGGCTCAAATTTCAGCAAGGCAACCAAGGCATTTAACTAATCAGGCTGGTTTAATATGGGACGTATCCTTGTTCATCAATGCAACGTATATGCGACGTACAGGTCAACATCACTTTTGACTTTCAACTATTAATTATAGAATGTGTTCTTTAATCCTGCACTGGCACGCGATCCTCGTATTGATCCCAAGATTCGAAGAAAAATTACTCCTCCTTGTTCCCGGCTAATTGGTTTGTGCGGTTTTTTCTAATACGAAAATTTTCGCATCTTGCAGAAGATGCTTTTGACACATCTTTTTAATTCTTAGCTAGCATCAAATAACTAAAATTATATAAATCAACCCTTAGGATTGAAGAAGTACAGTCTAACTAAATTGACCATCATCATCAAGTCTAATTCGTTCAAGTCAATAAACACTGATTTCAATTTACCCAACTGTAAATGCACTGAATCAACCCAAAGACCGAAAGCAAATTAAATACATTTAATCAGTCACTTTCATAGGAAGTGGGATCTCTTCTTGAAGAACAAAAACGTACGTCTGTGAATTGGTATGCTTTTCTAACCCCAAATCAGGGGAAAGGGGGTCCATAATTTAGGATGCTAGATCCTATTTATAAGTAACAATTTGAAGTTGTTTGAAAATTTAATACATTTTTTCATTTCTATCACAATTAATTAATTAGATGTCTCCCTTACATATTTTTCCCACCAATTCTTCCTCACATTAAAAATTAGATCTATTAAACATTTATTATTTTTAAATGATTTTCACCACTAGTTCCTTTTACTTGGTTTAAGTAATTGTTGCTTATAAAAATGATGGAAGGGGGGAAGTGTATCACTTTGTCGTGGAGGGTATCCTACATGAGTGAAAGTGGATGAATATATGCGGGCCAATGAGGATGAGGAGAAGAGGAATTCTTGGAAAGCAAGTATTGCTGTGCAGGAGGGATTAATTTGATAAAGCAGCAAGATGAGGAATGGATACCCTCGTTATCTCCAGAGTAATAATTAAAATGTGGATCGTGCACCACACTTTAATTATATCCTTTCCAAGTTCCATCTTTTGATGAGGTCTCTCATTAGCCAATGAAGATGGAAGATGTCACAGTAAATAGTAATTAATATAATGATGTCTTCAAAATACGGGGAGAGGGGAAAGAAATCAAAAGGATGAGAGGAGGATCCGATTCCATGTTTCATTCCCGGTCCTTTTCATCTAGATGAAGGGAGGAGAGAGGAACAACACATCCAAGTGCTTGGCATAAAAATAAAATGCGAGTGCCAAACAGAATAGTCTGGTCCTTGTCAGAGAACCTTCCATTTAAGGAAAGGTTCTATATTCGTCCCAAACAGGCTTTCCCTGCATGTCTCACGTAGAATCCATGGAAATCTAATCTGTCTGTACCTAGATTTGCAATTGCTTTCTTGTAAACAAATCTTTAAGGCATATCTGACTTTGATGAGCTCATATGCAATCTAACTTGTCAAGCATAATATGTGTATAATCATGAGTTCTCGGTTAATTAAAGAAGGTAAACACACTGCCAGAAAAAGTTTTACAATACATAACAGCCATTGGTGCTCCGTTGGAATTTGCCATCACATACTGCTGAGCTATTAAGAGATTACTACATTCTGTCACTCGATGCTGGGATCTTGTTATGTTCTTAATTACTGTGATTTGAACAAACCTTTTATAGGGTGAATGGCGTGCGGAGGAATGACGTTAGCGTAAGGCTACTGTTGCCACTTTGCCTCGGTGTATAATGGTCATTGGCAACTCCAATCACTTTTTCATGTTCCTTCACTGTCTGAAGACGTCTCACGGGCACGGCGTCTTCTTCACGCATGCAAAGACTGCACACTCCATGCTCCTTCATCGCTGCTTTCGTCACTTGCAGTGCCAGATCGACGCATGACGTGACGCGGATGATGAAGTAAGAGAAGTAAGAGAACCATTCCCGTGTCTGGCTATCCTCTGCTTTGCTTACGCCAAACTTCACTATTGCTAATCTTTTCACTTACGACTTCAATCCACCGTCAACACATAAAATAAAATACAACAAACATAACGGACACCATGATGAGTATGATAAATATAAGGTAAGGTTTTTAAATGACACTATCTTAGTTTATTCTCTCAACAAATATATCTTCTTGTATATTGCAACCAACCTTATTTGAGGCATTTGTTGGGTGCTAAACACGTAAATAGCCCCTCAAATGAGAATTCAAATTTTGATTGGGATCGACCCCTCCTGTTACATCAAATCCCTTGGTTAATGAAACGATTTAAAATCAAATTAAACTTCATAGTGATTCTTGGGTGTTCACTAGGTTTTGAACTTCACTCGATGGCTCGCTTGACATGCAGTAAAATCATGGGAAGTTTGAATAGTTGGGCTGGGGCGCACGAGCATGGGTTCAAATGAATTGTGAGGAGCCCGTGGGCCAAGTTATCCCGTTCTTAAGTCCAAGTAGGATAAAGGCCCAGGCCCATTTTCTCACAACTCTGCTAGATGCCACGGGTGAAAAGTGTGAATATTAAAACTCACCTCCTTCACCTAAATGAGGGTTCGAACGCATAAATCTTCTTGGGAGACTCATCCACGAAAATGTTAGTGCCCGCGGATTGGATGGGATATAGACAGGCCGGGTGTGAAACCAACAAGAAAAAACTCACCGCTTCCTACACCCAAGAAGAGAGACTCGCCGCTTTCATTTAAAAAGCGAGGGAAACAAAACTGCACAATCTCTACACCGCCTCTTCCCCCGCCACGGACAGGTGGGCACCCCAATGAATCGGTGCTCTTTACAGTTTCTCTGCAACCATGCCATTTTCTTTACTATCGTGGTTTCATATCCTTTTCGGTACTCTTCTCTCTCTCATCCCCCCCTCCCCTGTTCTCTCTATTCTGTTTCTATCACCTTCATTGCTCTGCTCTTGCTGTCTCTGTCCTTTCAATTCCCTGCGAATTTCACTCCTTGTTATTTTCATTCTGTGCAGACGGATGGGGTTTCATGGATTCCCAACGATGCCGACATTCAGATGCGATCCAGCTTCGAGCTTGAAGGACAAGGTGCAGGATGCTATCTCTGGTCATCGAAACGAGATGATTTCTCTCCTTTCCAGGTTCCCTTTCTCCCTCTCACTCTCAACTTTTGCCTTGGGGGTCTTGAGAAAGTATCTACCGTGGCACCGCAAGTGCCCTTGAATTCTCCATGCACGTGATGTGAAAGTGTGATATAAATACAGATGCAGATTTTTCACATGAATGTATCAGGGGCAGGGCTTTGCATTATATGATCTCCGTTTGGATAACTTGAGTTTCTGAAATCCAGTGCCCTTATGTTGCACTTCCAAGGTACGTGGCTCAGGGGAAGGGAATATTGCAGCCCCATAATCTTTCGGGGGAGCTAGAAAGGATTCCCAAAGAGGATGAAGCACTGCAAAATCTCAAAGATCGCTCTTCCGTCAAAGTGCTGGAATCTGCAAAGGTGAACTCACTGGACCTAGCAACGCGTCTGTTTCTTCCTCAAATAATCGAAACCACTTCTTTCCTTTAATTACAGACTCCGAACAATTTTGGCCAAATTGGTGTAAGCTATTTTTTAAGATGAATTAAATATGGAAGAGGAATTCTGACTCAATTTTCACAAATATATTTTTCCAACGCTCATATAAACATGTTCTTTTCTTTTTCCTGGTGTGGTGTTTGGGAGTATGTTCGTGCCAATATCTTCGAACTCAATGCGGATAATCTGAGCGTTGCAGGATATCTTCGCTTCAAAGAAGAACTTGTGGGTGGACAGTAAGGTTTTCTGTGCCATGTGAATTTTGTGCAGTACTTTTCGAATTTATTTAATTTTATTGATTATTGATTGTTTGAAATTTGAATGTTATCGTGGGACCAAGTATTGTATGATCAATTAAACAATAAACGAATTGTGATGTCCTACAATCTAAGTTTTGCTTTATGAAGAAATGATGTTTAACTTGACTTTTGAGAGTTTATTCCAGATACACCGACAAGTATGTGCTTGAACTTGATTTTGAGCCATTTAACTCGATCTTCCTCCATTGGCAATGGAGTTCAAGTCCTCAACCGTCACCTGTCATCAATCATATTTCGCAATAAAGAAAGTCTAGCGCCTATGCTTGCATTTCTCCGCACACACAAACATGATGGCCACTTACGGTTTGTTAATATTCAATCCTTCAAAAACAGTTATCCATGTGAGCATCACATTTTGCCCCAGCCTATGATTTTGTTTTTACTTGTTATCCTGGAGCATACAATACCTCTTTATTGATGTTATCTTGAGATAAGCATCCATTTTTATTTCACCTTCTCCATATTATGTGCATGATAATTTTCAGAATGGGAAGGAAGTTAAAGTTAAATTTCTGTTACCTTTATATTATTCAGGCAATGATGCTAAATGACCGGATTGGTGACATATCAAAACTTCAGTTTGCCCTGGTTAAGGCAGAGGAACTCCTTTCAAAGCTCCCAGCAAACACGCCGTATTCTGATTTTGAATGGCAAAAAATTAATGCAACTGAAGTTATATTGCATTTTGCTAAGTTCTGGAGCTAAATAAGTTATAATAGAAGTAACATTTATTTCTGATGTAATGATGATGCAAGGTACCCGCCTGTTATTTCCCAATGTAAGTCCAAAACCCTCACCATAAGACTATTTCCATAGGCTTACTTATTCATTATCTCAATAAATGAGATTAAAATCGTATTATATGTTAGTAGTTGACATCGGCTGGGGTCATGCATCATCAGTCTAAAAAGTTTGACCCGTTCTTTCTAATCTATTTTCGGATTAGTTCGATTAGATCAATTTAAGTTGAGTGTCAAGTTTATGATTTAGTATTAAAAAAGGAGACACGTCTAAAATGGCCGGTCCTGTAGGGCTGCAGGTTTAAAAGAGCTGGACCTGCAAGTTAGCGGGTTTGTTCGTTTAGATCTATCAAATTATTTTTTTTATATTTTTTCAAATATTTTTTGTTCTTCCCATATTTGCTCATAAGTTTCATAAACAAATCCTTTTAAATTGAACATTTATTTTTAAATTTGTTTTATTATCAATCATATACCTCATAAAAATCTAAAAATGCGAAAAGAAAAAAATATTGTTAAAATATAATTTTTTTTACCGTTTGTCTAATGCATTATATTATAACAACTTTTTGTTTTCTTTTAAGTTTTAGAAGAAATCATTTCAAATCAAACACTTGTTTTTAATTATTGTGTGTGCTATATAAAGACACATATACATATTTTCACTCATCAAATCTTTATTCTTTCTAATTTCAATATCAAACTTGATAGGTTATTTTCTACATACAAACCACTTTTTAAAGATCAAATTCAAAATATCTTGTTTTAACTTGATTTATTTGAAAAAAAATGAAAAATGTTAAGTATGCCTGTGACCAGCGGGTTGGCCTGTGACCAACAAACTCGGGCGCTGAGCTGCAAAATTGAGGAATAAATACAAAATTTTATTTTATAATTTTATTTTTTACATTATTAACATTTAGACATTATCATACTTTTAATTATAAATCTTGTTACTACTATTGAAAACAATTGTCATGTTTAAATATTAAAATTTTTGTTCATATTATATTGTTATTTTAATTTTATTGCTTTTAATTTAATTTTAATGTTATTTATGTTTTAAATTAGAAATTTTACTATTTTAAATTGAAACAAATAAGAAAAATAATATTTTTTATTAAACAGGCCGAAAGCTTGTGGGCCGATTCAAACCCATCAGTTCAAAAGTCGAATTTCAAAAATTATGCACTTTTGTATTAGTGGGGCCTGAATTATCAACTTTAATGTGAACTACATGAATACCTATGGAAGTGAGGAAGTAGTAACTCTAGCTCCTTGTGTGAAGTCTCACATCAATTTGGAAGGGGAACGAAACATGTCTTACAAGGATGTGGGTACCTTCCCTTTATAGACGCGTTTTTTAGGTTATTGTAGAAATCCAAGGAAATAAAACCCTGCTCTGTTTGCAACAGGGACAATATCTACAAGTGAGGACTTTTGGATGTTACACCTTGTCTGTGCAAATTTCGGGGAGTTATGCGTTTAAAAGAAGGTTCAGGAAATCAACAGTATAAACGAGATTCGAAAGGAGGTTTCTAGTGCAAAGATGAACATAGCACGATATAAAAGCAGCTGAGTGTGTGTTTCAGATTAATTACTCAGAGCAGTGTACAGCGAGTGTTTTGAGTATAGAGGGAGAAAGAGAAGTGGTAGCAAGCGAGGAAGAATTAGTTTTTCTAGATGCGGAAAAAGGTCCCCCCCTGTACAGATTGACTAGATAAATAGAAAAAATCTTGACTTGCTAGCAGTTGGACGGTTACAATGTTGCTCTGAGGATCTAGACAGCGAGGGTGCTAAATCTGTGGATCGCAACTGCTTGGTCCGACAACTGCGGAGAACTTAAGACGGTCGTGGGCTAGCAGATGGTTGTTCGTGTCACTAGGAGCATGCGGTCGCTGACTCTGGTCGTAGGTGTGGGGCCTTCTGTAAGTCTTGGTCGTTGGGCTTGTCACTAGGCCTTGCTCTGGATCGTCCATGTCAATTGGACAGAGGCAGGGTTGAGCTCAAAGTCATTTGTTTAGACATATACTCCTAGGGATAGACAATGGGTTCTAAGATGCATAAACCCAGTGATCCATGAGATGTTAAATTCTAACTCTAATTAAGCTAAGGGGTCATTTCAAAATGTTAGCTACATTTTAAAACCCGATATGTGTAAAATTTCTAATGGTCAACATCTAGTTAATGTCATGTCAAAAAAAAAAATCATCAACCCACGTTAACAAGCTATCATTATGGTTTAGCACGAGAAAATGGGTTGGCGGGTCAACCCGCAGGCCAAATTGTGTGTGCTGGGAAAACCCCAACATGGGCCCACCTTTTTTTTAAATTTTAACTTTGTTTTTTTTTTAAATTTTTTTTAATATATATTATAAATTTTAATAAACATAAATATTTTAAAAAATAATTAATATGAAGCTAATTGGCTTCAAAAAAACATCTTAGGAATAAATTTTCATATATTATTTAGCAATTATAATATATTTAATAAATTTTATTTATTTTAATCATAAACATTTTTTTAAAAATATTCATTTTGATATATAAATAACAATAAGATGGAAACAAATATATACAATCATGTGTTGTGTGGTTCATGAAGATTTAACATTGTAAAAAAATTATTTAAAAAATTAGTTCTTAAAAAAAAAGGCTAACCCGCCAACCCGTAGGTTATGCAGGCCGGGTTCGTGCAGCCTACTTTTTTTCAGGTTGCATTTTTTACAATCCAAACCTACCCCCAACCCGCGGGTTGTGGATTGGGCCTATTTTTCCAATTTTATCGTGGCCACATGAAATCAGAAATAATGCTTTTATGTCAAGAAAATCATTACGCTAGGCATATAACTGAATTAACAGTACTCTGACGATTCACATCATGTCGTCACTATTGTTAAGCCAAAAGTGTGTTCAATTATCGGCTAGAATTTCAAGTGAATAAAATATTCTCTGTCTTCAAGTATTTTAATTTTACATGAAATCTAAAATTTAAAACAACTGAAAAAATTGGATGCAATTCAAAAGCAAAAATGTAACAATAATGTTTCGATTTTGCTTATTAACTTCTCTATGTACGATGACTTCGTCCATTAAAAATCTTTTAACCTGAGGAACTCACAAACAAACAGGTTTGGCTTCTCTCAAATTATTTTTTCAATATTTTCTAAAATTATATAGTTACCCTTAAATCAAAACAAATAAAGAATTGAGATTTAATATTTTATAAAATTATTATAAATATAAATAAATAAATTTAAATTATTAAAATATGATTTATAACTACAATATATATAAGATGATACAATTTTTAATTTATAAATTATTTAATAAAAATTTTATAAAATATTAAATCAGTAATAGGATGTATATTTGATGCTGATCAACTCACCTCCTCACGGGACCGTTTCCGTTCTTCCTCCAGTTCCGTGACATATCTTTCCTCGACACTATAAATTATCCTAATTTTATAATATATCAAGTATAAATACTGCAGTGAATCACTGGACCATTGATTCTGACGATTTGGGGTCAAATTTGAAGTTGGGTATGGCGAGTAGAACATCTGAGCTTGTCCGCCAAGTGAAACCAACTAAGGAATTCGATCTCAGCGCCTTGTTTCGCTATGCGTCTGCCAATATCTCAGGCTTCCCCCTCTCTCCCTCTCATTTCTTTGTCTCCCAGGTCGGCTCCTTACGTGTCTCATGTTTTTGTGTTTTGTGGGGTTTGCTTCTTTTGTGATGCTTTTTTGGCGATTGTTTTCTTGTTTGACTTTTCATTCTCATGGGTAAACTGTAGTTTGGGCACGGGCAATCGAATCCGACCTACTTGCTGGAAATGGGCTCAGGGGATGCGGTGAAGCGTTATGTACTAAGGAAGAAGCCTCCTGGAAAATTGTTAGCATCAGCTCATGCCATCGACAGAGAATTTCAGGTTTTTTTTTGGGGTTCGATGAATTTTTATACTTTAAGTTAATGTTTCCTTGCAATTCTACTTTTTTTTCACTTGAGACATTTTTTTGTCCCCTGTCTCGTTCAGTTGTTGAGAATTGTACTAAATAATATCAGTATGTTGAAGAAGTAACAGTTTCTTTTTTGTTTTCCTATGTTCAGGTCATCCGGGCGTTAGGCACTTATACCCAAGTTCCAGTTCCTAAAGCTTTCTGTTTTTGCAATGATCCAAGTATAATTGGAACAGATTTTTACATCATGGAATATTTGGACGGACGCATATTTATTGACCCCAAGCTACCCGTATGATTGACTATTTGTCTATCTTCAATCCTTTTGACTAAAATTTTCTATGGTTCATTTGATTTGGTTATCTTTTCTTACGTTCTCACTGTGAATCCCGAATTACCATCGGCCTGATCACTAAATTATGTTATGTTCATGCATTTATTTTAGGGCTTGGCACCAGAAAGGAGGAAGGCAATTTACCGGGAAACTGCCAAAACTTTAGCTTCCTTACATTCTGTTGATGTGAACTCCATTGGACTGGGAAAATATGGGCGGTATAACGATTATTGTAAAAGACAGGTGGAGTAGTTATAAATGATTTCAATTTGAAATGATTATTCATGTATGGTCAACATTTTGCGATCAAATTTGCTGGTACAAATTGGCTTGCATTAAACTATTATTACCGCACAATATGTGGAAGAAAGTTGAGCATCCCCTCCCATTTTTGATGATTTATTTAAAAAGAGGGATAGGATTAATTTAAATTTTTATCAATTCTATAGGAATTATTGATACTGTGTTAATCTCAGGTTGAGAGGTGGGCTAAGCAATATGTTGCTTCAACCAGTGAGGGTAAGCCTGCAAGTAATCCTAAAATGTTCGCACTGGCTGATTGGCTTCGGCATCATATTCCACTTGAAGATTCCTCAGGAGCAACAGCTGGTCTTGTCCATGGAGATTTTCGCATTGATAATCTTGTGTTCCATCCCACTGAGGTATGAGGCAAATAATAGAAATGCTCACTTTCCTTCTATTTTAATTAATGAAAATGTTATCGCTTTTTCTTTGGTGCTGTTATCAATCAATAGAAATTTCGATCCGGTCATGGTCCAAGTTAAATGAAAGACAGAAATTTCACTCTAGGCTGTGTGAAGATTGACAGCAAATTCTATGCCTTATCAAATTTATTACTATTGCAGGATCGGGTCATTGGTGTACTTGACTGGGAATTGTCAACCCTCGGTAACCAAATGTGTGATGTTGCATACAGCTGTCTGGTATGTAGCATATAAAATCTTACATTATGTGTCATATAATATTATCTTCATCTCTTTCAATTAAAAAAAATGGAATTGCCAATTTAGTTCATGGTTTTCTTGCAGCCTTATATTGCTGACATTGGGCATGACAATATATATAAAGGTCTGGAACACAAAATAATTCCGGGAATTCCTACACAATCTGAATATTTGGCTGAATACTGCTCTTTATCAGTAAGCGCCAGCCATCACAAAATATTGTCATATTTGCTCTCTCTCTCTCTCTCTCTCACACACACACACACACACACACATTTTTTTAAATCATCTTGTACGGAATATTCAGGCGTTAATCAAGGAAAGCCTGTTTGGCTCTCCTACTTGTGATGAAGAAGTTGCTTTATTTTCTTTTAAAAAATACTTATATTCAGATTTAGGGGTTTTTGGTGGGACTTATGCAAAAAAGAAGTGGCATCTGAATGGTAGTAGGTGTAATTGTCCTGCTGCGAGAAGGAAGGAAGAAGTTGGAGCTTTCTTGGCGTGGGTTGCTTGTACTATGTATCTGATATTTCTGTGCTATGTTTATCAACCATGTTGTTGTAGATAATATGTGCAGTTTAGATGCATACCATTGCTTGAATGTGGTCAATGAAATAGTGGTTAAATTATTTCCTGTTTTCATTGAAATTAAAAAAACTCTGACTGGAGAAATTTTGTATGCCAGGGAAGAAAATGGCCTGTTGGTGACTGGAAGTTCTATGTTGCCTTTTCTTGTTTTCGCGGGGCTTCAATCTATGCAGGAGTGTATAATAGATGGATCAAGGTATATTGACTTGTTAGGGATGCTTTTATCACGGGAGATTATATTTTAAAAACTTGTACCTTCTTTCTGTTCATTCTAGGGAAATGCTTCAGGGGGTGAGCGTGCTCGTTACGCTGAGCTACTTGCCAATGGTCTTATAGATGCTGCTTGGGAATTTATTGAGCGCAAATCTGTGCTTCCTCAATTTCCTCCGTCTGTAGGTAGACCATTTAACTGTAATGGACTTTACATGCAAGTTGGCTCAAATGTAATTCTGTGCTCATTAGATGCGAATTATTTTTCAAGATAATTATTATACCAAAAGTAGCTGAGTTTCATCAACTCTTTAACAATCAGATGCAAATGTACAAAACTATTCAAAAGAAGTTGTGGATGGGGATGATATGCAAGGCTTTTCAAATGCGGGAAAGTTTGTTCCCAGTAAAAAGGTTTTGAAGCTGAAGAACAGGCTAATCCGATTCATGGAAGAACACATACACCCAATGGAAAAGGAATTTTATGAACTTGCCCAATCTGAATCACGTTGGACTGTTCACCCAATGGAGGAGAAATTAAAGGAGTTGGCAAAGAAAGAAGGCTTGTGGAATCTGTGGATACCTGTATGCATCTTGATTATGCACTTCAGTCATATAATTTTTCTGTATTTTGTTGAAATCTTCCATCAGGCTATTTTCAGCTTTGAAATTATGTTGGGTCCTTCCTCCATATGTTCCATGTTGGACATGTACATTGCTCGTTTTTATCTGAGGTATAAGGGTTACTGTTTTCCATACCATCCGAAATTTGATACTATCATACTGGAAAGTCCGTAATCTCCATTGCAATAAGTTACAGTAAAACTGAATATTTCAAGAGCCTTGTATGAGATTTTTACTTTTATGCTTGTGTTTGAATGCTGTTTGGTATGTACCTCTGGTCAATCATCATGAAAAATGTGCATTGAAATAGCAGGATGCTTGTGCTGAAGGTTATCAAATTGAAAAAAAAATATTATGTTTAAATTTAATGAGGATGATCAGTGTCTTTCTTTGAAAGACTGGTGGTAAATTATGAGGATATGAACCATTAAATGTGCAATTTTATAGGAAAGGAAATTTGGAGAAATAACAAAAGTGTAACTATAATACAGGCGAGGCTTGTAGTTATTTATCCACTGTGGTTCTTCTTCATACACTAATTGCCTTTTGAAATTAATATGCTTTGAGTTTGTAATATTTGTTTCTATGCAGATTGATAGTGCCACCAGGGCAAAAAATATACTTGATGGGATAAATAACAACCTCTCTGGTGATGCATCTGACTGGTTATGGGGTGCTGGTCTCACAAACCTTGAATATGGATACCTTTGTGAGATAATGGGTCGTTCTGTATGGGCTCCACAAGTGTTCAATTGTAATCCACCTGACACAGGTAATATGGAGGTAAGATGACCTGTAGATAAGCAAGGTTGGCGAGCAATTGAATGATTTCACCTTCTATCAAGTTCTTCAACTATCTTCAATTAGGTTCTGTCCCGGGGGATCCACACCTCTTTCTACTTTCATCGTATTTTTATTTGAGCTAGTTGTAACACATTACTTTGCATAGTAGGTTTTATTGCGCTATGGAAATAAGGAGCAACTACAGGAATGGCTTATTCCTTTGCTTGTGGGGAGGATTAGGTCTGGATTTGCAATGACAGAACCACGTGTTGCATCTTCTGATGCAACCAATATTGAGTGTTCTATCAAAAGGTAGAACAGCCGAGATTTTTTATTTTCCTCAAAAAATTCGCACTGGATCAAGAAAGCCTTTTAGGTGATATAAATGTAATAGTTAGCAAAATAACTAGGTGCAGGTTTGAGCCAAGCTTTTGTTAGAAAGACCAGCAGAGATATTCATTACTTTTTCATCATTTTTTCTCTGTATATAGAGAAGGGGATTCATATATTATCAATGGGAGAAAATGGTGGACTAGTGGCGCCATGGATCCAAGATGCAGGCTTCTGATAGTCATGGTGAGTATTTGGTTGAAAAGCATTGCCATGATAATATCACTTGTGTTGTCGGTCAGTGTAGTTTAATTGAATGAAATATGCACAGGGGAAAACTGACTCCAACGCAGCTAAGCACAGACAGCAATCTATGATCTTGGTGGATATTCAAACACCCGGTGTTCATGTAAAGAGACCATTAATGGTATTCGGCTTTGATGATGCGCCTCATGGGCATGCAGAAATCACTTTTGACAATGTGCAAGTGCCAGCAAAGAATATTATACTGGGTGAAGGACGTGGATTTGAAATTGCTCAAGTAAGTTTAAACTTTCATATTCAATAGCATGATGATGCTAGCATGTGATATTTGCTAGCGTGTTATCCCCAAACTTGACCATATTTTGAGTAGCTAAGTTGTTATTCCTATTGAAAGTTTAGGGAAGTCACAATCTGCGGTCCATGAGTTTGACCAGCTGCTTAAACTATGATGTAATTATTTGTTTATTTTTTTTGGGTGAATGTCGCTGGAACTTTTGTTGATGAGTGAAAAAAAAAAATTATCTCATCTTTTGGGTGAGTGCAAATTATCATTTGAAAGTGGATGCTAGAATGAGAGTCAGATTATATGATACAAAAAGATTAAGGACTTATCACCAAAACAAAAAAAGACTAAGGGCTTAAATTATACACGATTGGTTGGGGGCTTATTTTGCGTGAGACCTCTCGCATAGTTTCCATGTAGTCGTGTATTGACTTGTATTCTTACAGGGTAGACTAGGCCCGGGAAGGCTGCACCATTGTATGAGGCTGATAGGTGCCGCTGAGAGAGGCATGCAGATGATGTTTGAAAGGGCTGTGAATAGGAGAGCATTCGGGAAGTTAATTGCTCAACATGGTTCATTTCTTTCGGATATAGCCAAGGTTTTCATATTTGTCTTTGTGCTATAAACTTATTACTATCTATGATTGTTCGATCAGTGAGAGCCTGAGATATTATTTTACAGGACCGGGCATTTAGAAAGATCAAATATAGAAATTTTTTCCATCGTGACCTCATACAGAATCTTTGCTTACAATCTCCCCCCCCCCTTTGGATCTAGTGTCGGATAGAGTTAGAGAAGACAAGATTGTTGGTGTTAGAAGCAGCCGATCAACTTGATAGGTTCGGGAACAAAAAATCTCGGGGGATCATAGCCATGGCCAAGGTAATTTTCTCGTAGTACTCTAATACAAAACCAGGCCTTAAATTGCGGGTTACTGTAATTTCACTCATAACCAGGAAAGCTGATTTTTCTCTCAACACCGTGCGTGCTTCTGGTTTTGGAGCAGGTAGCTGCACCAAATATGGCACTTCAGGTGCTCGACATGGCAATGCAAGTGCATGGAGCAGCTGGCTTCTCATCTGACACAGTGCTGGCTCATCTGTGGGCCTCCGCAAGGACATTGAGAATCGCCGACGGTCCAGATGAAGTCCACCTTGGCACCATAGCCAAGTTAGAAATGCAGAGAGCCAAGCTTTAAGTACGGCTATGCATTTGTCCTTTCAACTGGAACAGGGAAATAAAGTGTCTAATATAGCTTGGAGAATAAGAAGGCAGAAACTCACTGGATGATCTAAGCCTCGCAAGATGACTTTTCCAGAAAACACACAGGGAGTTGCTACTGTTTCAGCATTTTATTCGATCATATTGTGTGATAATAAGAAGTCAATCGATTTCTAGCAGATGGAAGTCATGAGACAAAACATGGATCTTAAATTTGATTTGTTTTTAGAACCTCACGAACACCCAAATGCCACAAGTGGTGTTCGAAGCTTAACCAGTGTGTAGTATATTGGGGAAATCCACAGAAACAGAAAGAAAGGAGCATGACGATGGTAATGACCTACAAATGGATTATATGTACCGTAATTCATATATCAAAAAGGCGGTCGGCTGCGTGTGATGGCTGATGCATATTGATTTTAACCATGTGCGGGTCCATTCAATTACTAAAGCTGGCCCTCCATAAAATATCTCAACAATATTGTTTTCATCTCTCAGTCCATCTTCCAATTTTTTTGATAAGCACATTTTTAATCATGTTTGAGCCATTGACCATAACTAAATACGGGTTCAATCCAATTCAGTTCATCCTATGCATTTTTGCTATTCCCTTCGTCCCATTTTATGGTTCTTAAGGGACCAATATTTTTTTGGAAAAGATATTCTCGGAACTTTGTTTGATAGAGGAACAAAATGATTGAAACTGAAATATTAACTTGAATCAAAACATACTAAATCAACATGGTTTGAAGAAAACAGCAAATTGCTTTATCATTAATCAATATCCATATTTGTACAAATGCAGGTGGATAGATAATGGCAGTGAAGTCCATGTTTTGAGGATCTCGTGCGATTAAGAAGTGTGATGCTGTAATTTAAAAAAAAAAAGTGTGATGCCGAAATGAATAAAGCAACAGCACGACAATGGCGGTCGGCGGAGGAAGAACTGCTTGCCATTATGGGGTTCTCTTCCGTCCTCCTGGTCGCAATGGTAGCCGCCGTCGCCGTCTGCAACAATAACAATTCAGGAAAAGAATTGACCGCCTCTGAGATTTCAACATCTCAGAGGAACGACGACATGCTTTCCCTCTCTGCACAATAGAAAGACACATGCAAGAAGAGCGACGAGAGAGCAGCGTCCGGCAACAACACCGACACGAAAAGCCTCATCAAGGCCGCCTTTAACTCCACAGCGGAAAAGATCAACAATAAGATGACAAACTCGACGCTGTTCCAACAGCTGGAGAAGGACCCCATCATGAAAGACATATTGGCCGTGTGCAGGGAGGTGTTTGGATACGCGTTGAAGAGCATCAATGACTCCATAGACAAGGTGGATGAGTTCGGACTGAGCAATCTGGGCGAAGTCGCCTACGACCTCAAGGTGTGGCTGTCAGGAGCCATAACCATGCAGCACGCCTGCTTGGATGGCTTTCACAACTCCACCACCGAGGCCGGCCAGACCATGGCTCATGCATTGAAAACGGCGTTCGAGATGAGCAACAACGCGCTGGACTTAGTGGAAGGCAACGATGATGTTGAACTTGGACGCGCTCTCAATGATGTTGAAACCACCGATGACGTCACGAACAAGAGCAGGAAGCTGCTGGCCCGCTGGGGTCAGCGGAAGCGGCGGTGGTGGCGGATGGCATGCCAACATGCATATATAATCTAAAGATATATATATATATATATAAAAGCATTTCAGAATATATATATATATATATAAAATATAAAGTAGTTTATGGAACAATTCCTTGAAATCAAGACTTGTATTGAGAGAGGGGGGAGGGGGGCGGGATCAGCAGCCATGTGTATCGTATACTCAAAGTAAGTGATAGTTGTAGAAACATTTTTGGTAGAGCTGCGCTCACGCATGAGGTTCTGGTGTGAATAATTAAGCAAGCAAGTGATCATGTAATAATAATGAAAGCCAGAGCGCGTGGGAGCAGAGAAATTGCGTCATGGTAGGTTTCCTAGTGACATTGTGGTCATCCTTCAGATGGACTATGGTGTCAAACAACATTCATCATTTGAGTGTATATCCAACCCCAACAAAGGAAAAGGAGAAGAAGAAGAAGAAGAAGAAGAAATACATGTAATTTTGAAGTGAGGCCCAGCATCCAAAGGATTGGCTTTCTACTACTTGCCCGGGCGGGCGGTCAGTGACGTTATATAAGAGAGCCAAGTCCAGGGGAGCAATCTTCATCCGACCTGGCATGTGCCAATATTCTGAGAATAACCCAACATTCTTTTACATATTAGTATATTGTTTTTTAAATTGATTTGGTAAGCGAAATAAGAATATCCGCTGTACCTAGTCAAATATTCCAACTCAAACCAATAATCGCGTTTACGATAAAACACTTGACCCTCCTCGCTCACTGTTTCGGGAGCAGCAATCACAAAGAATGGAAGAAAACCAAAAGGCTACAACATTAATTCCAAACTCAAACCTCTTTCCCTCTGACCCAACGATAAACTCATCTCTCTCCCAACTAAACTGTGATTATTGTGACTCCCATAATTATAAATTTTGCTCCATGAGAGATTGCTTATACATTCATTCGGATTCTCCGTTAACCATGTCTTCGGCATTATCTTTTCACCCTCTCCACGGACGCCTCGTAAAATCAGAGCTTTTATTAGGGGGGCAAAAAAAAAAAAAAGTTCTGGAGATGGATTAAGGCCCAACGATATCGAGAGAAAAATATCAACAAGGGCCGAACAGCAAACGTATGATTGAATTTTAGGTGTGACGTGAGCAGAGGTATTAACAAAATTGAAGGCACGAGATGTATATGCACAATCATGTCTGCATAGAAACTAATTATCAAAAAAAGAATAAAATGGAATACTACTGCGAGTGTCATCCTCGATAATCAACACGGCAGTCCCAATGACACTGGACCCGCCTCCCCTGTCCATGTCCATGAGCTGGAGAGTCAACAGTCAAAGAGGGATGCCCACACTGTTTGTTTTGAACAAGATCTTTGACTTTCTTGTCCAATCGCCACGTCAGTGCCACATGAGCCAGCTCCCCCTACTCCCCCACCTCAAACTATTGGCCCCCCTCCCGCCCTCCTCCATCCTTCTCTAATTCATTCCCAGAGCCGCCGACCCCCGCCGTACTAGTCCCTGCCGATGGCGAAAGGTTTGCTTTCCGGTCCCTGCTAAGCATCCTCTTGAACGACAGCATGCGACTCATCGGTGACCTGAACGATGACTGAGTCGACGGCGACTCGCAAGCCGACTCCCCTCCCAAGTTCTCGATCCTCTTGGGCACCTCCAAGGTCAGTGGCTTCCGCCCCAAGCCAATCGAAGACGACGATGGGCCAACCGTGAGGCCGCTTCCTATTTCATCCATGCCCTCATGCTGACACTCTGAGCACAGCTCAGAAGTCGGCACCGCTTCAGGAATTTCCGATTCCCTCACGGTGATCACCACTTCAGGTCGGTTGGCGTCCGCCGGTGTGGGTTCAACAGCAGCCCTGCAAATGGGGCATGTGGAGTGGGTCTTGAACCACATATCGATGCAGTCGGCGTGAAAGCTGTGCTTGCATTTCGGCAAAATTCGACCTGTTTCGCCCTCTTCGAACTCAGACAAGCAGACCGGGCATTCAACCTGTTCGGGATGAGTCTTGGAGGAGTAGACAAAGACGGGGAGCGACCTGAGTAGAGACGAATCAAGACCGCGTGATGAGGCTGAGACAGGACTGCCGGAGTCCACGTAGAATACGACGTGAGAGCGGCGGCGGCGGCGACGATGGCGGCGGCGAGCTTGCACATGAAACCAGCGAACATATAGGTGGAGGCAGACCATTAGAATGACGATCAAGAATAAAATGACAATGGCGCTAAGCATGATCCTGCCGCTAAGAGCGTAGCCTTTGGCATCTTCTTCATTGAAATTGGGGTCGCCGTTACCCATCAGAGGTTTGTTTGATGAACCCTGGAAGGTGAGGGGTGAGTGAAAGTGGAGAGCGAATGGAGGAAAGAGGAGTGGGATCAGGGTATATGGAGCGCGATTGGAAGAGAAGAAGGGAAGGTTCTTGGGGGTTTCCAAATTGCAAAGTGGGTAGCAGTTGAACCGAGGGAAGGCACTACCAACTCTGCCATCGGATTGATGATTGAGTGATTGTATATATCAGAGGTGGGAGAGGCCACAGTTTACGCGGTTTGGATCAAATGTCGCATCTGCCCTTCCCACTCCATTCTCAAAATGGAGACGTGTTTACTTAATTCCACTCAGGAAATTGGTATGCAGTTTCCTTGCCAAGCCCACTATTCCAAAGTCTCCACCTTCAACTCTTTTTTTCTTTCTTTTTTTTTTTTTTGCAGTCAAGTTTCAACTATTAAGTAAACTCCTTAACTCAGCCTCATCACGCGGTCTTGTGGATAAGTTTGCAAGGATCATTAAACTCTGCCTTACCAACACCACATACATGTGTGTTGGTTGTACTGGAGGCTGCGGTCAGCTTCCGTTAGCCTCAGTGCCTTATATATGATTCCCCACTTTCCGCGCTTACTTCCCTGTGAAGTGGCAGTCAATTGAAACAAAAATCTTCAATAACATTTCTGCTCCCTCGTTGACCCCTTAAGTATCTTCCCTTGTTTAAGTCGGTCATCATATTTTTCAGACATTCCCATTCCGGATCAACCTTGTGCAAAACTTGTGGGCTTAGGTGGAGTGAAAACTCAAACTCGGGCCCATCATCATCATTTTTGTCAGAACCTTTGGTCAAAATACATGCTCAAAACTTAGAGAAGTTAGGTAGATCTACCTGTTGAGTCAGACAGAAAGGGTTTGCTTATCATACTCCAACGTTTGCAGGAATCAACCCCAGTGGATCATGAGTTAGGTGTTCTGCCCTTTGATCGTAGGTGAGTTCGACCCCTTTCTTAAAACTTCTATACCAAAAAAAAAAAATACATTCTTAGAAACCAAAAATCTAATAAAAGGGGTTAGTTCCTCGTGACATGATCAATCAATGTTTGAATCTCCTTTAGAAACGGTACATACATTTAATGTTCGATAATACTTTGTGCAAAATTGCCTTCATCAGAAGGATACTTGTGCTTAGAAAAAAATTCCCATTATATCAAAAAAAAAAAAAAACAATGCCCAAACAGCCGAGAAAAAAGCAACAAAACCAAAACCATATTCACTAAACCTATAAGTGATGGACATGTCTAGCAGGATAAGGAGCTCTCATTTTTCTTGTTGTCCTCTCACCCTCTTTTTCTTTAATCGTAACTCTCCATTTCTATAAATAATCTGTTTACCACTACTTTATATTTTAGTAGGAAAAAAAAGAGGATACTACCTTTTTTTAAAAAAAAATAAAATAGTAGTAAATGATTGTTCATAACCTTTTAAGAAATGAAATGTTAGGATTGAAGAGAATGAAGATAAGAAGACAGTAAACCGCACGTATAGCTACCCATGTGATGTAACGTTGGAGCAGCAAGTTTCACAGAGCCCAACAGTTATCCGCGGGACCCATGCAGTATTGTAAAAATGAGTAAAGGTGAAGGAAGGGCATGTGATTGAGTTATGAGAATTTATCATCTCTTAACTAAGATTGAGGGTTCAATCTGTGTTTAGATATGAAAAAACATTAAATTCTCTATCTAACTATCCCACTTTTTGAAGTACATACTATTAGTTATTTGAATTAGTTTAGGGTTGTTGAAGTGTCTAAAAGCTGACCTACTTCTCGCTGTCCGGTCTAAATCTAAACCAAATCCATTTTATCTTGAAATTAGCAGATGTATGCTCTCAACTTAATTGTATAGGTTTTTTTTTATAAAAAAAAGGCACTACTGATTTAAACTTGTGAAATAAGTAAATTTGGTTGAAATCAAAATCAAACCAAGTTTATAAATTTTGAAATCAGATGATAATAAAACCCAGCCTTATTTTTATTTGATTCGGAGCATCCCTGGTAGACACCCGTGGCACAAATTTCGGCTTAATCCACAAATAAGAGCAGATTTACGAGTCACTCGCGTGCGCGCGTGTGAAATATAAAAGGAGATTTACTTAGGCGTTAATTTATTTTGGTTCCTGAGTGCAAGCATCAGCATCTTAAATTGAAAGTGAAGTTTTGTGCATTTGAGAAGAAACTGTGTTCTCAATTGAGTGAACAGTTATGTGCAATGTTGAGTGAGGAGGCCAATGGGGCGAAGGTAGCCCAGCAAAAGTGAACCAAGAAAAGAGAGCATATGACAAAAACAAGAGGTCAGGAAAAGTGGACATTATCAGCATATTGTAAGGATTCATTAATTACATTGCAGAGGAAGATAACGAGGGAGTTAGTTACATTGCCGAGCATCCATGAAGGTTGCACTGAGATGATGCAGATGCGTTTTCTAGTGACGGGGGTGCCAGGAAAGGCCAAAAACATAAATTATTATAAGAGGGAAAGGGAGGAAATAAATAAGAAAGGAGCATTGGATGTGTGAAGATGTGAAACACATTTACTAGGGTCTACCCAAGCCAACGGCTTCTCCCTACTTCCCCTTCCCTCGACCCTCAGGCTTTGTTTCCCATTCCCTCCTTCATTTCTCCCCTCCATTCCCCCTCTGCTTCCAAATCTCCGAAATACCGAACAATTCCTTTCAAATGTCTACCAAATCCCCCATCTTCCCAATGCCAGAGCCTCAGCACTTCAGTGACTATGGCTTTGACCCCCAAATTGACTATTTTCAGGTCCATCATCTCTCTGATTCCTCTCTTTCTGTGCGCCTTTCTGTTTTCTTACTCCTCCTCTCATGACCCATTCGTTTTCATTGTTGGCGACTAAAGCAGGTGCTGGAAGAAGCCATGAAGCACAAGCGCGAGACGGCCAGATCCATCGACTCCATACACTTCAAGCTGCAGAAGCCTATCTCTAAGGATGACTCGCGCAGGATTCACAAGCCTAAGAGGAAGCGCTGGTGGAAATCTGCCCTCCTCTTTTTCAAGTGGAGGCGCACCCGTGCTCATCCTCAGCGAGATGTGGATGACGACGTTCACCGAGCCAGGGCTCGTGCTTTTAGGGCCTCCATGTCAGGACCTGTGTACTTGACGGAGAGCAGGAGCGGGTCGGCCACACCATACCGAACCGCCAGCCGGCCATCTTCGGGTCCGCTGGACATACCCTACCTGAGTCTCCGGCAGCTCACAATGGAGCAGCAGCAAAGGATGTCTACCTCGGCCGTGCCCATATACATGGTCACCTGAGCCGCTTTGTAATGATGTGTTTAGCCGTGTCTACAACAACTAATTGTAGCTAGCTCTGTTCAGGGGAACTGGGGTTGTGGGCGGGTAGGTTTAAATTTATGATGCGGGCTGAGGCTTTACTGTCTCTTTGGTTTTTTTCATCTTTAATTTGGAGTTTGTTTTTTGGCATCCACTGGAGAATGAATAGGATGGAGCCCCTCCGTGGAATTCCAGTGTTGAGCACTTGAGTTATATTTGGAGAATAGAGATAGAAATTGTAGCAGTATCTATCTAGTATGTAGTGTTTTTCTGATCAGAGTCCATTAACAAGTATGAAAAGGGATGAATGGGAAGGTGGATGGACTAAAAGACAAGACAGGGGCGAGGAGCGGGAGGGATTGGTGAGTGGGACCTGGGTGTGGAGGGACAGACACAGACCCCGTGCCAACAACGGCGAGGTTTCAGGAGAGGGAAGCGTGAGAGCAGAAGCAAGATGAGCGGGAGTGGACTGCTCGCTCACTGCTGGGTTTCAGAGAGAAAGAGTGCCTGCAACGGTCAGCATCAGCATGTGGCTAGAATTGCAGCGTGGCCCACCGTTACTTTTAATTCATTCTTATTTTTAATGTTGATATGTGGAATTTTTCTTCGCTGTAAACAGTAAAACTTTTTACTGAAATGCTACACTGTGTAGAGTATTTACCCAAATGCTACATTTGAAATCATCCATGTAAGGGGCGAGAATCATTTTGTGGGAAACTCGCCCATCTACTGGACGAGAGTTTAGGATGAATTGAAATTTCTTTTATCAAACTCGTCCATCACATGAATGAGTTTGAATTTTTTATTTTTTTAAAAAAAAAAATTTTGTGGAATGAGTTCCACAAATTTTAACAATTTTTTAATAAAAAAATATTAAAAACAAAAAATAAATAATTTTTGATAATTTTTTTAAATAATTATTTAAAAATATTATTAATTTTTTTTGTTTTTTATATTTGTTTGATAATATTTAGGTAAAAAGATGGGCATGACAAACGAAAGACAGTGTATTTACAAATTGTCTCTTTTTTAAATTTTAAAAGGAAAATGAATAAATTTGAAATTGAAAAATAACTTCAACATTGATTCAATATCCCCTTCCTCTCTTATTAAATCTTCGACAACCTTATCACTCTTGAATATTTGTTTGATATTGAATTAATGTTGAAGTTATTTTTCAATTTCAAATTTATTCACTTTCCTTTTAAAATTTAAAAAAGAGACAATTTGTAAATACAATGTCTTTCATTTGTCATGCCCATCTTTTTACCTAAATATTATCAAACAAATATAAAAAACAAAAAAAAATTAATAATTTTTTTAAATAATTAT